>APFE030294450.1:0-42217 GCA_000404065.3 Pinus taeda | reverse complement strand
CAATATAAAAATCAAAACCCTAAGGCTAAAATCTCAAGGAATTTCACTAAAACTTTCGACACTAATGGAACCAGTGCAAGTGAAGATTTTTGACAGTCAACCTGGGTAGTAAAGACTAAGAAAAACAAAATCTAAAAGGAAAAAGTGATAAAAAAAGGGAATTTTCTCAATTTTAACAGGGTACGCAGGCAACCTGTTTAACCAGGTGCGTGCACACTTTGTGTACACAGATACAGCGCATACAAGTACACACTGTGTCTAACGCAGAGGGTGCGTACTACTGTAAAATAAAGAAAACCTAAGTTCTAACTCGACCCTAAGCTAAGCCACCCAAAAACACAGTCAAGCAACCAAAAAACAAAAGAAACAAGACTCTTTTCAGATCAAAGTAATGCTCAAAGGAAAAATAAATCACATCAATGGATTCCCCAGCGGAGTCGCCAATTTGTCATGCGGAAAGAGTTATTTTTGCGGACAAACCTAACCTCCCTAGGAGTCTAAGACTCTCTAGTGACAAACAAGACAAACAAGAGCAATCCCTCTCTAAACATACATTATTCTATGAGAAACCAAGTGTTGTTCGATCCTACCTCAAATCCAACGCTTGTTGTAGCAGTCCAGCCTTGCTGATCAGATGAGCTCCTCCTTCACTTTAAGACCTGCATACACTAACAAAGCAAACGATTACATAACACCTGAATATTTCATAAAACAAAGCATATTCATCACATAGACCAAGGAGTACATGAAATAATTCATTAACACCAAATCATTGAGAAGAATGGACTTATTTGTATTAAGGAAACAAAAAAGGAACCATTACAACCTGAGCCTTGGTGTTGTGCAAGCTCCTCCCAGGGTCCAACAAGAGATTTCCTCTACTTTGACAAGCTCAACCACTCCCAATATGGCAACAAGGAAGGATAGTGATCTCTCCTCACAAGTCAACAATGGAAGTCCTAATTCCAGCAGCATTTACCCTTTAGAATGTTCAGCTTTCAACCTCTTTTCCTTTGGCCCAATGCCTGTAATTATAGTATTCTAGAAGAGGTTATTCAGTTCCAACATCAATGGGATACTCCCTCTTTTGGATGGGGTAGCTCCTCTCTTGATGGGATAAGCTCCTCTATCATAGGGGTGCATGAACCATCTGGAGGCGCTCAATACACGTCAAAACTCTTCTAGAAGGCTCTAGAAGTGACCACAAGTAACTTTTTAAAGATGAAACTCGCGCCTTTTGACCTTTACAGGGGTACGCACCCATCCTTTGGCTTATAGAGCGTACAAGTAAGCAGGCACGGTGTGTTTGGGATGCGTACACGCAGGCAAGGTAGAGAGAACCTGCGTACCCAGAAATAAACATGTTTTTAAGTGACTTTCTCTCTTTTTGAAGTTTGACATGAAGAGCAAAGGTATGAGGCTTGACAAGGAGGATAATATGACTATTGATGGAGCCATATTAACTGTAGATAGTCATGGTGACAAATTTCAGTGTAACACTTCTTATATGAAATATTGGGTTATCAACATTTCCTATAAAATTCTAAATCTTAGCAAATTACCAATATGTTGATATACTAATGGCTAGCACATCATGTCTCCTTTCTCAAACATCCAACCAACATTCAACATGTGGAAAATGTTGATGTGTCCCCTGCTAGATGGCACCACTAATGTATACCATGTGTCACTCGTATTTGTACAATTGTCATGCTAAAACCATTGAATTTGGATAACATATTTTCTCCACCTAGCATCACCATGTCATCTTTGCTGACATCATCTTTCAATTCTTTTGGTGCTTGAGGCTATAAAATAGTTTTCTATCACACTTTGTCATATCCATATTGGGAGTTTACTGTGTCAAACTTCCTACATCAATTGACATGTAATATCCCAATGCTTCATTAAATTGAAAACCTATAATATCCCAACAGTTCATTAAATTGGAAATATACAAATTATAGAGAGAATACGACAAAACTATAAAATATTTTATTAATGGATTTATGGAGGGATTTATATATAAATTAATAAGAAAAACCTGGTGATTGGACTCCTGAAAATCCTTTCTCTTGAATTCCATGCAAATTTCGCCCTTCAACAAAGTATTTTGGCCTTGCTGCAATGCAAAATTGGGCCCTCATGAATAATGTGATTCGACCCTCAAATTATATTTGGCCTTCCTGCAGGTGTGACTTAGCCTCCACAATATTTTTACCTTTTAAAGGGATTTTGGTCCCCCCTAATAAGCAATAAACATTCCTAAAACATTAATAATTTGGCCCAATAAATTTTCCTCTATTTAGAAGAATTCAACCCACACAAATTAATGGAAATCAATTAACTCAACCTCCAATAGTTGTCTCATTTAAGGACTCAAAATTCACATCTTGTCTTCTTAACTTTTTTTTCCTCCAATGGTGGCACTTAAGCTCCCTTGTTGCTTAAAGGTTTGGCTTCTTCATGAGAGATCAAATTTCTCCATGAGGGACACACAATTTGGCATGTACAATTATACTTAGATTCAACCTCCTGAAGCACAAAAATTTGAATCTCTTTAGATGGATTAAATAACCTTCTTATTGGAACAATTCAAACTTCCCACAAGATCAAAAATTATCTAAGGTGGTTTTACAACCATCAAAACTAACCACCACTAGCTAAGGTATATGTTCTGACACCAAAACTGGGAAATGTGGAGGGTTTATCCCACTTAGTAAGCTTCTTGAGCCCCTTCTTAATTCACAAATAAGTCCACATGTATCTCCTTGAGTCAATATTTTTAATAATAATTTTCACCTCTAAATCCATGGTTGGTAAGAAAAAATCATTGGTCACTTTGTTTTTATAAAGTGACTTTTTACCACCTTTATTTAATTGTTTACTGAATTATTCTATTGAACCCCTTTTCTATCAATATCCAATGGGATTAAGATAGGCTATAACTCAAAGCCTCTCATGTTTATTGGATTGCAAAGCCCCATTATATTCCTCCCTTCCAGATTTTTGTTTCCTTAAGGAACTAAGAGTTGGGTTGTTGCGACACTTGTTCACCTTCCCATTTAGCATCTTCCATTGAAAATCCTTCAATTGAATGAAATACTTCCGAATGTCTCTACTCATCAATTTCCTCTCCCTTGTGTGGATAATGTGGACCATTACCCTTCCTTGTCAATTGGTGGAAGCTTTGTTGTGGCCTTCACGTGCTATCCAAGCATATTTTTAAGGCAAGATACATGAAAAACATTATGAATATTGCTTTCTTTTGGTAGTTCTATCTCATAAGAAACCTCATCAATCTTCCTAATCACCTTGTAAGGCCCAAAGAATCATGGCTCCAATTTCTCAAATCCACTATTCTTTAAGGATTTATTACTTATATGATCGAAGTCTCAAGAAAACAATATCCCCCTCGTAGAAGATAGCCTCTACCCTATGGTGTTATATGTACACCTTATGCTAATTTTGGATTACTTGTACGTTCTCGTTGAGGATTCTAAGAATATGTTGACTCTCCTACAACCAATCCTTCACCATCAATACCCTGTTGTCTCCTAGTTCCATTCCAATAAATGTGGGATCATCATATTCATACAATTCTATAAAGGGAGTCATTCTGATAGACATATGGTAGGTGGTGTTATAATAGTACTCACCCAAGTCAAACCAACTAATGCAAGTTTTATCTTTCCAAACCACATAGTTCCTCAACTGTCCTTCCATGCACTTGTTGTCGATCTTCCTTAGGTCATATGTCTGTGGTTGATAGCTAGTACTTGGGTTAGCCCTATGTTGTCTAATCTAAATATTTCGTACCAAAATTTGTTGAGGAATCTACTATCTTAGTCATAGATAGTGTGTTTGGGAACTCTGTGCAATCTAAAAGTTTCCTAAAATAATTTCTCTGCCACCTTTATCACTAAATGGTCAAAATAAATGACCATGAAATGAGTGGATTTTCTTAACCTAATAACCATCATGAAGACACAATCTCTCCATAGAACCTTTGGAAGCCTTGTAATAAAATTAAACCAAATGTTTTCCCATGTTTTATTTTGGATGAATAATGGATATAATATTCCCTCTAAATCGGTCTACTCTTTTTTATTTTGCTGGAAAATAACACATTATGCTACATGTCTCCAAACATCCCACTTCAGTCCCTTCCATGCAAATATATCTTGTTCCTACCTATATGTTTTAAAGAATCATTGGTGTCTAGCTAAGGGTGAGTATGGATGGTCTTCGTGATCTTTTCCTTGAGTTACAATTCAAGAATTAAGAATATCCCCCCTTTGTAAAGGATAATGTCATTGGAAAGCTTATACCTATCTTCCTAAGCTACTCCATCCAAAAGCTCACATGCAAATTATTTTTTGAGCACTCAAGTAATAGGAGTACCTTCCAATCTCTACAACGAAATAGACAATTGGTTTCCTAGAGAAATCATCAACCACCACCTTCTTCTTCCCCTTCACATATTTGATGTTGAAATCATAGTCTTAAATTTTGATAACCAAATTTTGCTTTCTCTCAATGAGATTATTTTGTTCAAAACCTATCTAAAGATGTTGTCCTCTATCTTGAACAAAATGTTTCCTCCCACGAAGTACTATTTCAACTTTACTAGTGCATGCATTATGACCAACTTCTTACTATCATATATCAAGTAGAGCCTCTCGGGCTCTATAATCTTTTGACTCTAAAATATATATCGAATTCCCATCATGCACAAGTAATTCTCCTTTGCCTTCCCCTAAGTTATCACACCCTAAAAACAAAGGGACATTAGAAGTATGGATGTCCTTGGATGGGACATGAGATCATTACTTCCTTGCACCTTTAAAAAGTGTGTTGCACTTCTTTTATCCATATGAAGGCCCATTTTTTCATCAAATATGTTAGGGCTACCACCATTTGAGAGTACGCCTTGAAAAAATACAAATACTAATTACATATTTCCATGAATCTCCTCAATTCCATGAGGTTATTGGGTTCTTTCCACTCAATTATATCTTGGATCTTTTCTTGGTGGACTTGCGCTCCTCCTACACTAATGATATATCAAAGATACAAAATATTTTTCATTCCAAACTTTCACTTAGACTCCCTGGAAAAGAGAAAATACTCATATAATAAGATTAGCACCTCCTCTAAGTGTCTCTAGTGCTCCTCACGGGTTCTACAGTAAATGAGGAGATCATCAAAGAAAACTAGCATAACATTTTATTGTTGCCTCTTGAATATATCGTCCATGCGTGATTGCAAAGTAGCTAGTGCATTTTTCAGTCTGAATGACATGAGGAGAAATTCATATTTCCCATAATGGAACTTCAATGTTGTTTTTTGTATGTCCTACTCTCAAACCTTGATCTAATGGTAGTCAGACCTCAAATCAATTTTGGAGAAGTACATTTCCCTATGTAACTCACCCAAAAGCAGATCGATCCATTATTATGTATTTGTTATTTATTATATTCTTGTTGAGGGACCTATAATATATGGCCATTCTCATTGTCCCATCTTTCTTCTTAACCAATACTATAGAGGACGCAAATGGGCTAGTGTTGGCTTTATGTGCCTCATATCTAACAATTATTTAATGCTCTTCTTGATATCCTCCTGAAATATTTTGGAGTGCATATATGGTGTGGTGATGACTTTCTTGGCCCCCTCCTCTAATTCTATAGTATGTTCAAAACCCATGTTTTTTCGTTTTCCTAGAAGAATATTCCCAAATACCTTTTGAGTGCTTATTCAACAAAGCCTGGATATGTATTAGGTAGTTCCTATCCCCATCTGATGCCTTTTATCATATTACTATGCACTATACAACCCATGTTATGTCTCCAAGCTGAAAAACAACTTCCATTTTCTTAGTAGTGGCAACTCTTAGAATATTGGTTGTCATTCCTCTTAGAATCACCTGTTTTCCTTCTGATGTGACAAACTCCATTTCTATGGTATGATAATCCTTCCAAGTTCTTCCTATGGAAACGATCCATTGTATCCCAAACACCACATTGATGTTAGCAAGCACTGCTACATAGAAGTTATCCATTAGGGTGTAATTTCCCATCTTCAATTCCATTTGATGGACCTTCCTCAAATAAGATATCGTTCACCCTCCTACTAATATATCTACATCAAAACCCAAAAATTATTTTGTAAACAAATGTCACCTAGCTACCAGGGATGTATATATCCAATTATGATTGGATCCTCCTTCAATGAGGACCATGGCCAATTCCACTTGTATTTCACTCCCTACTCTAAAGGTGTTGTACCTAGGAACACATGATAGCTTGGCTATGGTGGTGCCTAAATTGGTCTCTCCCTGGTGGCTCTTCATCATTAATACTGCTACTATGCTCCTACTCCTGTGTTGCTACCTATTATTGCTCCTCTTTGTTGTCTGACATTACTTATATAAAGTGAAATTTTCCCTTACCCATGCATCTGTGTCCTAGGGCCCAATGTTCTTTGAAGTTGTATATAATATTTTTTTTTTCTTAACTCGTCCCTAGTTTTTAAATCTAATTCTTCTTGTCCTTATTCTTTTATTGTGGGTTGAATTTAGACAATTGATTCTTCAACATTGCATCTTCCATATCCTTGGTTTTGGAAATAATGTCCCAAAGTGCATTAGGCTTAAAATCCTTAAACTAGCTACGCAATGGATCGATTAACCCCTCGAAATATATAATCACCAATTCATCTTCGGATATATTCATCAAAATCACTTATAATCTCTTGAAATCCATGATGTAGTTGTCTAAGCTCCTTATTCTCTTAATATGTGCTAGATCCCTACGATGTAGCTTCATATTTTCGTTATCGAACCTATGGATTAATATATTAGTAATGTCCAAATAAGAGTTGATCTTGGCATGCCCTAATGTGGAAAAATGGTGATACCACCATTCATGTTTCTCAAATTCCAAATTTAGAGTGGCATAATATATTACCTTTGATTCCCTCATGGGCTTAATCTAGCAATATGCATCTATTTTATGTAGCCATGCTCTAGTCATTCTACCAGAAGTTCCACTAAAGATTGAGATGTTTATCATTCTATCCTTTCTCAAGACGTTATTGTTCTACCACCAGTTTTTATCATCCCTTGATTTATTGTTATGCTTGATTGTGCAATAATCCAAGAGTGACAATTGTACATGAAATTTTTCCCTAGTGCTTCGTATTCCATCATAATTTCGAAGAAGCTTTCATCTTGTCATAGTCAGTTTTTCTTTGTTCCTTGGAGAATTTGGGTAGTAGTGGCTTTGATGTAGCTTTGTTTTCTTGGGGGGAACTAGATTGGGTGAATTTCTAGCCTCAACATGATGATTACTATATCCTCTGAGCAAGCTATAGATTCTATTTGAGCCTTCAACTCCATTGTTCGCCCTGTGAACACTGGCCATGGACTGAGCAAAGGTTTTCATGGTTTGGAACATATCTTACTATCCTTTGGCTATCTCTTATTTTCCTTTGGTTAAATCATTCAACACATGCCTAATAATTTCACAGGTTGGATCCCCACAATCTCTCGTTCCTACCTCTTCTTCCTCAGATTCAGGTAGGGGTTCACCCTTTCCTTCTTCTTCCTCTTACAATTTACAAATTCTTGATCCCTTGGAGTCATCAATTGCAATAACCCTTTTAGGTTGGCAGGATGCTCAACTTTGATATCAATTTAATATGCCTTTTCTATTTATATGGATAAATTATTTGGAAATTATTTTCAAGAATAACACCATAAATATTTCTTCTAGATCGGATAAATTGTTTAGCTGCATCAGTAGTTCAATTAAATTGAAAATCCATAAATGAGAGGGAGAGTACTAAAAAAACCCTAGATTATTTTATTAATGGATTTCTGGAGGATTTTTACATAAATTCTTGAGAAAAAACCTAGTGGATGGTGTTATCGCCTAAAAAGTGATAAAATATCCATAATTTACTAGGTTAATCGATATATACCATGTAGTATGGGTTTTACACATTAAAAACCACTTTGTCCTTAAGAAATAACCCAAGTAACCGTTATTCCTAAGTTGTTTCCATTTAATTAATTTACCCACATGAGAATAACCCATAAATTCTTTTAAGTTCATTTTATTCTCATAATTTTACTCATTAAATTGAAAAAAATTAAAAACATTTTTACTAACTTTTTCCATTTCCATAGGAATAATTTAATAAATAATTTATTTATTATTATTATTATTATTGAGCTAGACAAAGCCTAGGAAGGGGTCAATCTCAATGAGATTTGAACTTGTGACCTAGTGTGGACTAAATCCCACTCAAATCAATTAGTCTACACTGAATGGGTATTCATTTATTTATTATTCTTGAATCCTTTCAACATTCTAATAGGAATATTTTATTAAATCATTATTTATTAAATATTTCATACCCATTCGATTGTTTCACTTAGAAATAATTTAATAAACCCATTTTGTTTATTAATTATTTCACACCTTTTAATCAATTAACTCAATAAATCATACTTTTTGAGTTAGTTATCTAAATATAGGTTATTTTCCATTTCTTTGACTTTTTACCCTCGTAAAAACTAATAAAGTACCAAAACTGGTGAGATCTTGATTTGGTCGAGCAGATATTTTATTGTTTGACAATTCACCTTTTTATTATAAATAGAGAGATTTTTCTCCACTCCCTTTACCATGACCATTTCATCACCAACATTTTTATCCTTTGTCTTTCTAGCTCTCCGCTAGATTATTGTCCTACCATTCTTTGCACAACATAGTATAGTAAGAGGGAAATCATTTACATCATGCAGGAAATTGATACCAAGAACTCTCCCATGAAGGCAAACATAGCGATCATCATGAATATATTTTCCTCCATAGATGTTATTTAATATAAAAATCTGTTCATTGGGTATATTAGTGTTAACGTTGTTTTTTTTCTAAATCATGTGTATGAAACATTATTTTCGTTTTTGTTTTTCATATTTCTACAAATTTGTTTAAGAAAAAATAGCATTGTTAAATATAGGGATTTCTCCACTTTTTTTTGTTATTTTATATGGAACCACAAATAAAGAAAGGTTTTTTGTTAACCCTTGTGTAAGAAGCCTACCAATAGATGGACTCCGAAAAGGCTTGCTCCTAAACACCTAGCTAATTCAACTCTTCAACATAGTATTTTAGCCTTCTTGCAATAAGAAAAATTTCCTGCCTTAATAATGTGATTTGACCCTTTGATAGAATCAATTTGGCCCTCCTTTGAGGATAGAAATAAATCGCTTATTGAATCATCTTGGCCCACTTTAGTATGGAGCAATTCAGCCTCCCAAAGGCTCACAATCTTGGCCTCTTAAATAAATCATCTTAAGCATTCCTACATCTGTAGCCCGACCTTCACAATATTTGGCCCGTTGAAAATGTAATTTAGCCTTGTCATAAATAATAAACCTTTTTGAAAATTCAATAATTTGTCCCAAGAACTTGGCCTCTTTTGACAAGAATTCAACCAACGCAACTTGATGGAAATTAATTACCTCAACCTCCAATAATTCACTCCAAGGAATGACAATCAACATTTGGCCTTTGTCGATTACTTTGACCTCCAATGGATAGGAAACGATGTCCTCTAATGCTCAAAGGTTCAACCTCTTCATCAAAGATCAACTTTCTCTCTGACAGACACCCAATTTGGTACTTGAAATTATACTTTGATTCACCCTCCTAAACCACAACAATTTGATTTTCCCTAGATTAATAAAGTAACCTCCTTGCTATATCAATTCAAATTCACTTCAAGATTAATGATTAGCAAGGGTGGATTCAAAACCATCGAAACCAACTACCACTAGCTACGGTGTGTGTTCCAAAACCAAAATTGGGAAATATCGATGGTTTCTCCCTCACTCAGTAAGCCACTCGAGCTCCTTGTCAATTCACAAATAATTCATCACATATCTCTCCTTGAGTTTCCTTGTCTGTTTTATAATATCTACCTCCTTTGAAAACCATGGGTGTCTTTATTTTTCTAAAGTGACTTTTTACTACCTGTATTTAATTATCTAGTAATTTATTCTATTGACCCCCTTTTTCTCTCAACAGCTCATGGGATCTAGATACGCTATGATTCTAAAATTATCACGCTTCTATGGATTGAAAAGGAAAATTACTCATTATGAGCAAACTATATTGTTGCTTCTTTTGAATGCATCTCGAACATCCTTCTAGTGGCTTAATATGTTCATACTTTGGTTTCCCCCATTTTGGTAGACATTTGGTTTCCAAACACTGAAATTCCTCTTCTCCATGAAACCAAGGGGAAGTTCCATCCTTAAAGTTCTAAGAACGTTGTGCTAAGGGTATCAATCCCCAAAATTCTCTATGGCTAAAATTATAGGGGTCAAGATTGAATTTCCTTCTTATCAAGCAACACTCAAAAAAGGGAAACTTATCTAATTTTTCAGAGATAGAAGATGATGTGTAGGGCACTAAAATTTCCAAGACAAAGATCCTTCTCCATCATGATGACACCACCCATCTGCACCTTCACCTCATGATCGAGACTATTGCTGTTAATTCTATACCCATTCTATTTCAAAGACCCTTTTAATATCTACCACACATTAAGAGCTTCTTGGGTTTATTTAAGATACATTGATCTCATTCATTTAAACTCAGAGGGAGCTCGCCACAACTAATTAGTCACCATGGTTATTTAAGGGTCTAAGGTGTTTAATCCCTTGTCCATGGTTATTTGGTGAAGGTCTACACCCACCATGAACATCGGAAATAACTAGGAATATAACTCTATTTTTCTCATTCTTTAACTCTTAATCATACTTCATAAGATCTGATATATATCTACAAGCAAGTACACAAATATTACATAGTCAACAAAAACATTACAAATAGATTTACCCTCTCATTGGGATATCTCTATCAAGTGTACGAATTCATAACATAAACATGCATCACACATGTTGGAGCATGATGGAACATGAATTTATGGATGTCTCAAGTTGTTTAATGAATCACTTGGATAAGTATGAGGGTGGAAGGTGTACACGTATGCTAGGTTGAGGAGGGGAGGAATGTGAAATATTGAGATTATTGAAGAACCATGTACTAGAAAAGGTGTCCTAGAAAATTGGTGGATACATTGGTTGGTTACGAGTGTATTTTTTTGGATGGTAACCTTTTTATATGGACTTCGATTATGATATTGGGACTAAGTTAATCTCCTCGAATTCAGTTTAGGGTGGGAGATTGTTAGGGTAGTTAGGTAAACTTAATTAGTTTCAGTAAATTTATTGTTGTTGTTTTCCACGCTCCAGATATTTGATAACCCTTGGTTTTTCTCATGTCATTCTCATGTAATGTAGCCTATTTAAATCTATTAAAATTCCATTGTAATTTTCCTTTGGGCTAGGAATTTTAGATCTACGACATAGCTATTTTTTCCATAAGAATTTATGAGGTAGAAAAATATGGTGTCCATGTGATGTTGATTTTATGGGTTTTGATTTATTTTTTTATTTATCTCATATTATTGTTTTATTTACTATCACTAATCATTTCAACTACTTTCCAATCTATTTCAAATGCATAATCACATACATCGATAAATATTTATGCATTCAAAATATAGCCGAGTCATGCCCATCCACATCCTTGTACAATATCCGCACCCTTTTTATTATTCATATATACATTCATGAAATGTAAGAACAACCTCCTTTGTGAGAACTACTAGCCAATCAATGACTTGTCTCACAAGTACTACATCATGTCCTCTTTCAGATGACAACAACTGATAAAGAATCATTCATTCCAAATTTCATGGAGTGATCATGATACCATTATCAACACCCTAAGCATCATTAACATTATCTCCTGATTTACTTTCCATACACACATTCATATCATTGTTGCTATTAAATATACACTGAGGGAATTATTACCTAATTTCCTCTCAACACATTGAGCAATATGAATATAATTGCATGGATATTAGTAATTAGTGGATGATACCTAATCATATATGTATTCGAGAGTATTCTTATAGTCCTCTTCACCAACCTCTTAGTTAAGACTTTATTATCCCTATCATTGTCCCCATAATACTTTGAAACATCCTCATCAACTTCTATAGCCATATAGTTAATCTATTCCTAGTTACTGATTTATCAATCGATCATTAATCATCATAATTATATTATGACACTAAACTACTTTAAGTCCACAAGCATATCACATTTATATTCAATCGTTATTTAGATGCACCATGGCATGCATGTATGCATCTAATAACTCATCATCCTTATTCTTCTCAACATCTATGAAATCTAGTTATTCAAGCCCTTATCATCTCATCATACCTATGCTCTTATTTATTAGAACATTATAGGGAATTTCAAAATTTATTACCATACGATAGCCCTAAGTTTGTCCTATTTCACAGCCTTGGAAATTAGCATTTCAATGAATCACTTCTTTAATCATATCTTCAATAATCCTACCTCAATCCCTTAACATAGATCTGTTACTCTTGTGTCAAAGTCATTTTGTACATATCATAAGATTAGGTCTAGGAAACCATTCTACTATACCTAATGATCATGGTTTTATGCGGTACAATCTTATTCTTGCACCCATTGATTTGGAACCTTGTTCTCTTATTTTTGCACTCTATTTTGTAGTTTATCTTCTTGACCCATCCAAGTCTACTATTGAAGCTTTACTTTGATCAATTTGCAGTGGAGTCATAGTAGATACCACTGTGTAGTAGAGCTATATTTTCATCATTGTGGTTTATCTATGGCCCTCTAGGCCTAGTCCCTTTACCATAACTTCTGATGATTTAATTTTTTCTAAGTCCATTCAACTCTAGGAGTAAACCTTAACTTTAATATCACTCTGCTTCAAAGCTCCATCTTTATCTTTAGCCCTCTAGGCCTACTCTGAAACATTTAGCTATGATACCACTCTGTTTGGGGCATAATTAGACACAAATTTCAAGATTTATTATGAATATGGGTTATAAATAATGTTCTTTGTTCCACCACCTCAGATCATACTTCCAATATCACTATCATATTTTTCTCATCGAGAGCTTTCCAACGATATATATTTCATCTCAATCTGAGCTCATTATTCTTAAGGTTTATTAATCTATTTGATTTATAATATTAATAACCCCATGGGTTTAAAATATTAATAATCCTTTGAGTGTTATCATGTTTAAAATATTAATTGCTAGATTTTCTTGATCCCTGAGGTTTTCAATATTAGTCCCTTGGGTTTATCGATCTCTTGGGTTTATAATATTAATAATTCCTTTGGATTATCATACTAATCCCTTGCTTTTAATAATATTAATAATCATTAGGGTTTATAATATTAATGACTCTTTGGGTTTATAATATCAATAATACATTGTGTTTATTAAATCGTTATGGGGTTATTAATCCGTTAAGTTTATAATATTGGTCTTTGGGTTTAAAAATCAAATGAGAACTTCATATATATATATATATATATAAATATTAATATTAATATTGATATATTTATATTGATATGAATATGAATATGAATATTAATTATTAGACATATTAATACTCATAATAATATTAATATCAATATTAATATGCATATAAATATAGATATTGTTATTAATATACTAATATTAATATTAATTAATACACATTAATATTAACGTGATGGGAGATGAACTTTAATTAACTATATTAGTAAATGTGGTTGTAGATTATATCATACACATCTGTCCATGTATTTCTACCACTTTAGTTAATATAGTTATTCTAATTTATAGTTATTCTAATTTAATATTAATTATTAATAATAATTACTCATAGTGGATTTTGGTATTATAACATAAATCTAAAAAAATAAAACTATCTTCATATTTAACTTAAATCTAGAAAAACGTCACTTTGGTACCCGCCTTTAAATTTTGAACATGAGTCAACAAAGCATTCATCGTTTTAAAATTTTTGTAATGGGTCCACCAATGTACCATCCCTTGTAAATCCGTGTTACCGGAACAAATGGGCGGTGGGTTGCAACCCATAAATCGTATAAAAACCCACTCAATCACCCACCTTCGTCAATATTTCCGTTTCTTCACCTTTGCACGTCAACGCGATCGTCCGATATCAATTGAAGTTCTGTTCTTCTTATCCCTCCACCCAAATCAAATGGCTCCCCCTAAAAGGAAGGCAACCGGTAGTGCAGTTCCCGAGAGAAGCTCCAAAAAAACGAAGACGACAACCACAATACCCGACATAGAAGAAGAAATGAAGAAGGAGGCGCCGACGAGGGCCCCAAGAGTTCAAGTGCCCCATTCCTGCAAAGAAAGGTTAGACGATCTTACTAGAGCTTTGGATTTCAAAACTCTAGGATCCACAGTTGATTTTTTTTTACCTACACCAGAGGTAGCCAAAGGCATCACAGAGCTCAGCAAAGAACTGGGCTACGACAATGGAGGGAAAACCATCGAATGGTTACTGCAAATGGTCCGAACCAAAGAGCCCCTAGACTTTCAGAATGCACGCAGACAACTGGATTGGTTAAAGCCAATTCAAACAGAATGCTTACAAGAGCTGACCACAGAGCTGGGCTTCGACAAAGGTGGGCAAACAGTTGATTGGCTATTGCCAATGGCATCCAAGGATTTTTTAAAGCTCACCCATTTGCTAGGGTTCCAAGAGAGCGCACACACTATGGAATGGTTGTTGCATCAGGCAAAGCTCGGTATTACCGCAAGATTTGCAAGACAGTCTGCCGCTACCGATACTGCAGGATACTCGACAACCTATTCATCACCTGCAAGCCCTCTATATTTTACTGCGCAGATTCCACAGAACCCAGAAGGGCACAGGCCGAGTACATTTACGCCTACGCCTGGACTTGGAAACGGGACTACTCTCTCACCAGCAGCTACAGGAGGACTAGGAGAAAGCACAACATGTTATTCTTCAAATCCTCTTACTCCCACATCCAGCTCTGCCACGTCCACTCTCGTTCAAAGCAGCACAAGGTCTGTGACAGCGCATCGTTCATATCTAACAAATCCTAATACTTATTTAAATGGTATTCCCACACCCACTGGAACACTAGGAGGAAACACAACATGGTATCCTTCAAATCTTCATACTCCCACACTCACAACCGTTCAACGCAACACAGGGCCTATGACAGCGCATCGTTCAGATCTGTCATTTCCTAACACTTACTTTAATGGATTTGGTGGCGGTGAACCCCAAATCAACGGACATGGCCAATTTAAGAGAGGCTACCTATTTGATACTATAAGACTCGTGCAGCCAATATCCCGTCGTCAATCTCAAATTAGCACTCGGGATTGTCAGGGAAAGTTGCAACAGTCAAGCCTACAGAATATTCTACAACACAAAAGAGTGGATAGAAGGCGAAAACGAAAAAGTAAAGCAGAAACTAATCGGGTTGCATCCACGCCCATGCAATATTCAATAAACAACCATCCTAATAGCAATGCTGCTAGTGCTGATTATGTTGATAGGGGGGAAATAGAATGGATCAGCTGCAGACACCATTCAATTTCCAAGAGTTCTAATTCTCTTCACGAACGCGGAGGAACCTGCAACGCACAAACCCACACTCGTGCCATGAAGCTGCCTGTATTTCCTGAAGAAAATAGGAAACCCATCAACGAGTTTAAGAAAATGGGAAACTCTATCAACGAGTTTGTGAGTACTGAAATTGAAACTCTGACGGAGAAGAAGCAGGAGGTTAATGAGTGTGTGAATATGGAATATGAAACTTAAACAGAGAATCAGCACGATGTTCAACTGAGAGGTCGCAAAAATAAAGTAACGAAGGATTGCTATAAGAAACTGAAACTACAGACGGACAGGTCCCTGATCCGAATATTGGATATAACTCTAACCATTAACGTTTTTGAACTTAGTCGTAATATTTGTCGGTCATTTTCGTTAAATCGAGAGGTATTGGATGCCATTGTAAATTTGAACTTTCTGATTTGTAGATATAACCTGATTGTCAACAGAGCTTTTAAATATATTGTATGTTTAAGACATGCATTTTAAACCATACATTTTAAAACACAAATTTATATTATAAAAGCTAGAAAGTTAAGAAATTGATATGATTTACTGTATCATGATTAGTATATTATTATATTGATATTCATTTTGTGTGATAAAAGTCTTTTTATCACACATAATAATGTAATTTTTTATTTTTTTTAATAGGGGAAGGAATCCAATATCAATAAAATTATATGATATTAATATTAAGAAAGTTATCGTTAAAATTTAATTCAAAATTTCATATTAAAATTTAATTTATAATTTATTTTTTTAGAAGTGTTTTTACATGATCGTATTAGGGTAAATGTGTAATTTGATGTAAAAGAGTTTCTTGTTAACATTTTTTACATATCAGTTTAATATATTGAATTTATATTAATATTAATAGTTTCAATTTATAAAAGGTAAAGGATTTGTAAAAGTATTATATAGTTTGATAGGAGATGTTGTAATTAGTTTTTATTAATAAAAATTACTAAATAACTTTCTACATAGAAAGAAATCATAATACATATCTTATTAAAAATATAAGTACTAATTATAATAAATTAAGATCCTTTTTATTTTATTAAATTAATCATATTTAAATTTAATTAATAAGCATATAAAACTTTTAATAATTATAATAAATTTACAACATAACAATATTTGTAACCATGAATATTCACTGGTAATACCGTGGCCCATCAATACCACATGGCCAAAAAAAATTCTCATTTCACAATCAAAATGGTTTTTAATATATATTATTTTAAATACAATTCTGTTACATTTTGGCTTAGAGATGTTATAATGTTATATTATGTTAACTCCATGAAATTACATAAAAATTAAAGTTAAATTAAAAAATAAAATTAATAAGTATAATTAACTAGTAATTATTGATATTTAAACCAACCTAGATCCATCTTAACTCTAGATCTATCAAATTTGGAAATGGATCAAATCTCAGGAAGCACAAACCTTTGTTGTTTTTCACTTTAAAAAGATGTTTTTGCCTAAAGAGATTCAATCTCTGGATGCTTGATTAGAAGTTCAGATGGATTTATGTTGGTTATAAATTAGTTATGAAAGTGTGAATCAATTAAGTGATGATATTTTTCCCTTACTATCAATAGAAAATATATAGGAAAATATAGTTTTTATAAAATAATAAAAAAAATATTTTTTTTATTGTTTTTATAAATTGTTATAATTTTTTTATTTTTTATTAATATTTTATTATGAAGAAAAAGACATGCATAAGACTTATTATTCACATTTCCTATTATTCACATTTTCTAATTATTGTATTGTATTTTTTGCTTCTAATTTCTTAATACTATTTTTACCAATTTAATGAATAAAATATTAGGAGATTCAATTTTGTTTTAAATAGAAATTTAAAATCTTAGTTGTAAGGAGAAAATAAATCAAAGGATCTTATGTTGTTGTTGTTTTTTTTTCTAAACAGGTTGGTAATTATAAATGCTTTCCTTTTTTTTTCAATTCTCTAGTAACACATTAAGGATTGAAAGTTATTAAATCCTATAAATCATGGAAAAATAGCTCTAGTACAACATTGCAAAGAAAACTTTAATGACTTGATATCAAATGAAAAATTGGAAGCATACCATTCTAATAGTGACAATCAATTAAATACAAGGTGAATCCAATACTCTACTTATTTATCATAGTGATTCCTTCAAATGGCACTTACATAGGCAAAGAAATGATAGTTATCATATGTCATATCCATTGAAACCACATTAAGTGAGACATTGATGAAGATATACTAAATAAGAAATTGAAAAAGAGAACCTTGGATGAGGCCTTACTCCACTTGTTTATATGAGTCATCTAACTTCTTTCCTTGCCACTTTTCATGGAAACCCCAATTTTTTGGTATTGGGATTGATAGTTTTTCATTATTGCTTGTCACTTTTGTTGATTAATGTTGTAACATTAATTATTTGCATGCTAACTAGAGGGTTAAGGAAGTTCCTTTATCCCCTTATTGTTCCTAGTAGTAGCTAAAGGGATTAGAATCGTAGTCGTAGAAGAAAAAAAGAAAGGTAATGTTCAAGGTATGAAGATTTCCTCAGTTTCATTAACTTGTATCTTATTTGTATATCATATCACTTTATTATTAAGTGGTTCTAAGCAAGAGGATTGAAAGATTCATGACATATTAATTACTTTTTGTGGGGCTACTAGGATGGAGTTCATTGGTCAAAAACCTACATATAACTTCAATGGGATGAGTATAGATATTATTCAAATGTTATAATTAGGTTTTATCCTAAAAACCTGATAGTTATTGTAAAAATTACTAGGTTTAGTTAAATATAAGGATTGAAAGTAAAATATTTCATGGGTGTGATAAATGTCTCTCTGAAGCAATTCCTATGCATTTGAATTCATTAGTTTATTGTCCAGGTGTACTTGAAAGGTTTAGGAAAGCATGATTCAATTTCTTATGGGGAGGGAGACAAGACACAAAAGGGATCTGTATAGATAAATGGATGGGCATATCCAAACCAAAGGTGAAATATGGATGGGGGTTAAAGAATATGCATCTATTAGGAAATTGTTGCTAAAAGAATATGGAAATTGTTGCAAAAAATAGTTTGTAGAAGAAAGTGGTAGGGAAGAAAATTATATGGCTCTAGGTACATTGATGGAATGTTTAACAAATTCAAGAAAATCATTAAAAATAAATCCAATTAATGGAATCCATTAGTAACAACCTCCTCAATTATAAGTAATATTTTGTCATAAAATATAAGAAATGGGGAATAGGCAGGGTTGAGCATTGATTCAATTCTAGGACGAGGAAATGTAGTTTTAATACATATATATATGATATATCCCTTTTAGAAAATATAGATGGAATATGGTTGTAGAAAGGTTAAGGAAGAACATTTTAAGCACTAACGAGGAGGTTGTTACATTGGAATGCCAAGAATAAGAGAAGGAATGAAGCTCATATTCAACCAAATATGTTATAAATTTATGATCACAAGTGGAAATCAAGTAGAGCCTTGCAAAAACTAAGGTTTTTTATGGGTATATCTACAAGATAGGGCCTTTAAATGGAACTTGACAAAAGATGAGAAAACGTGATTCCAAATATTTTTTATTCAAGCAAGGAATTAGAGGAAGAACTTGATAATTTAATGATAAAATGTCTACATGTAGATCAAATTTACATAGATGCAGAGAAGACCCTAGTATTTAGAACGTATGGCATGGTTCTCCCACAAAGGAATTCTTGGGGAAGTGGTTCAAGAAGGAAATAAAAGTATTTACATAATTGTTGGGCACATGGCTTCCATATAACAATAATGTTTTTAATGATAAACATAATCCCATCTTCCAAATTTTCTCTAGGAGAGTACAATTTATTCCAAATTTATACGATGGAGATGAAGGTAAATATCTTAACGAAAATATTGGATATTTTGATTAAAAATTCATATCCACGAGGGTTCTAAGATAGAGTAAATATTGACCCCAATGTTTTGGAGTTCTAGTAGATTGTAAATTTTTAAAATTCATTTTATTAATTTCAAATAAATTTTGACTCTAAGAATGTAATGCAACCAACCCCCTAATACCATATTAGGGTTGTGGGGATAATTAAACCCAAGATACAAGTTTCATTATGAAGATGCAGTTATCAAAAATACTCTTTCATTCATCACTTCAAACCATATCTCTAATACCACATTTTTTTTCTAGTCATTGAGAGGTTTCTAGGATATAAATTTCGTCTCAAACTGAGCTCCAAGAACAAAGTTATGCATCTCTAAAATTTCCCCTTTAGGGCCACATCATCATCCATACATGTTCATGTGACTAAGACATAGTGCCCTTGGCCATGTGCCACTCACACATTCATCCACATTTTCTGGCGAGATGACATAATAAATCCCATTGTCTCGACTTTTTCCATTACAATGCCCTTTTTACAATTCCCCAACGGTTCCAATATTTGATATGCTGCTATGGTTGAAAGTGTTTA
The DNA here is from genome assembly GCA_000404065.3 of Pinus taeda. NCBI lineage: Eukaryota > Viridiplantae > Streptophyta > Pinopsida > Pinales > Pinaceae > Pinus > Pinus taeda. The sequence goes on along the minus strand of APFE030294450.1, from coordinate 22,100 downwards.
CACAACGATATCGAATATTGATATATTGCCACTCCATTAACTATCGATATAATGGTACCAATATGGTGATATGGCCATTCCTCCAATATGATGAGATGGGATATTCTTCTTATATGAAATATTGGGTTATGGACATTTCCTATAAAAATTTAAATCTTTGCAAATCACTAATAGGTTGATATACTGATTGCTAGCACATCTTCTCACCTTTATGTAGCACCCAATCAAAATTCAACATTTGGAGAATGTTTAGGTGTCCCCTTCCACATGGAACCACAAATGTGTACCATCTGTCATTTGTATTTGTACAATTGAAATACTAAAAACACTGAATTTAGATGACACATTTCCTCTACCTAGCATCACCATGTCATCTTTATTCAAATCACATTTGAATTCCTCTAGTGCTGAAGGCTATAAAATAATATTTCATCACAACAGATTATATCCACATTAAACCTTACTGTGTTGAGATTCCTATATCAGTTGGCCTCTAATAACCAAAGGGTTGACCTCGTGTAACATCAGACAACATAGGAATTTCTACCATAGACTATTTGTTACATTATGTAATATATGTTTCGAATTTTCAATTATTTGGAAATTATTTTAAGAAATGCACAATAAATAATTTTCTAAAACCTAGAAATTAATGGATTTATGGAGGAATTTTCATATAAACCCTTAAGAATACCTACTTGATAGACTCCTAAAAATGCCTTCTCCTAAATGCCATGCAAATTTGGCCCTTCAATAGAGTATTTCAATTTTGCTGCAACGAGAAATTGGGCCCTCATTAATAATGTGATTTGACCCTCAAATAAATATCAATTAAAACTTCCTTTAAAGATACAAATCAACCACTTGTTGGATCAATTTGACCCCATTTAACATGGAGAAATTCAACCTCCCAAAGCTTGAAAATGTTTTCCTCTTAAACAAATAATCTCTGGCCTTCCTATAGTTGTGCCTAAACCTCCAAAATATTTGGCCTACTCTAAATAAAATATCGTCCTCTCTAATAAGAAATAAACCTTCCTAAAACTTCAATAATTTGTGCCAAGAAATTGGCCTCTCTTAGAAGAATTCAACCCACACAAAGTAATGGAAATTAATTAACTCAACATCTAATAATTATCTCCTTTAAGGATTGGTAATTCACATCTTGTCTTTTTATTTTATTTTTTCCTCCAATGGATGGGACTCAACCTCCCTTAATGGTCAAAGATTTGGTATCTTCACCGAAGGTCAACTTGCTCCATGAGGGACACACAATTTTGCATCTACGATTATACTTTTATTTGACCTCCTAAAGCACAATAATTTGACTCTCTTTGGATGGATAAAATAACCTCCTTATTTTATCAATTCAAGCTCTTTGTAAGATTAATGGTTAGGTAGAGCAGTTTTACAACTACCGAAACAAACCACCACTAGCTAACGTATATGTTCCAACACTGAAACTGGAAAATATCGAGGGTCCATCCCACTCAGTAAGCTCATTGAGATCTTGTTAATTCACAAATAGGTCTTCGCATAACTCCCATTAAGTGTCCCATTTTTAATAATAATTCTCTGCTTCAAAATCCATGGGTGATAAGAAAAAACCATGGTTCACTTTATTTTTCTAAAGTGACTTTTTACCATAGTTATTTAAGTTATTTTTTTCACAATTTTTTTTTCTATCAATATCACATGGGATCAAAATTGACCATAAATCTAAATATCTCATAATTCTATGGATTAGAAAGGGACATTATATTTCTCCCTCTAGAAAAATTCGTTTCCTCAAGCAACTGTAGGTTGGGGCTCTGCAACACTTGTTTAGCTTCCCATGCAACATCTTCCATTTGAAAGGCCTTCCATTGAATGAAATAATATTGAATGTATCTACTCCTCAACTTCCTCTCGCTCATGTCCATGGAATATTCTAAACTAATGACCAATTACCCTTCCTTTTCAAGCGGTGGAAGCTCCGTTGTCGCCTTCACATGATGTCCAAGCATGTCTTTAAGGTAAAATACATGGAAAACATTACAAATATTTCTTTCTTCTAGTAGTTCTAATTAATAAGGAACATACTCAATGTTCCTAATTACCTTGTAAGGCCGAAAGAATCATGGATTTAATTTCTGAGATCCACCCTTCTTCAAGGATTGATTGCCTACATGGTTGAAGTCTCAAGAAAACAAGATCTCCCTCCTAGAAGTTATAGTCCATGCTATGGCAATCCATATACAACTTATGTTGATTTTGGGCTACTTGAAGGTTCTTGTTGAGGATTCTAAGAATATCTTAACTGTCCTACAACCAATCCCTCACCATCGATACCTTGTTTTCTCCTAGTGCCATCTCAATGAATGTGGCAACATCATATTCGTTCAATTCTACAAAGGAAGTGATCCTAATAGACATATTGTAGGTGGTGTTATATTAATAGTAGTTAACCAACTACAACTAGCTAATTTATGTTTTCAATTTCCCAACCACATAGTTCCTCAAATATCCCTCCACCCACTTGTTTTTAATCTCTATGTGGCCATATGATTCTGGACCATATGTTCTTGGATGATTACTTGTACTTGGGGTTAGCTATGTGCTATCTAATATAAATATTTCCGATGAAAATGTGTTAAGGAATCTATTATCTCAGTCATTGACAATGTGTTTTGGAACTCTATTTAATCTAAAAGTATCCTGGAAGAATTTGTCTTCTACCTGTGTCACTAAATAGTTAGAATATATGTCCATGAAACGAGTGAATTTTTTTAACCTATTGGCCAACATGAAGATACAATCTATCCCTTGCACCTTTCGAACCCTTGTAATAAAATCTAACCAAATTATTTCCCATTTATTTATTTGGGATCGATAGTGGATGTAGTATTCCTTCTAGATGGGTATAATTTTTTTCATTTTGCTAGAAAATGACACATTATCATACATGTCTCTAAACATCTATGTTTAGTCCCTTCCATGCAAATATCCCTCGTGCTTTCTGATGGGCCTCTAAATTAGACAATAATTAAGGTCCATGGCAATCCCTCAACATATTAAACCTCTTTCTTTGCATTAGAGAGTGTATTTTTAACTTTAAGATGTTCATTAGGAAGTTTTATGGATAATTGCATATTTGTGCCTAATATTATTTATTTTTGTGGAATATTGTGAGAATATTGGCCATATTATGCATATTTGGAGGAGGAGATAATCTAGGGACTTACTCCCTACTATACGAGGATCAATATTAAATAATAAATAACCAAGATATTCTGGAGTTATAGCACAAATTATGGAGCTCCAATGATTGAGAAAATCTAGGAATGTGTTCCTTGCCATTTAATGGAGATTCCTAGTATTGAGAACTAGATCCACTAATCAAGGGATTTTGGTGGGAAAATATTCCTCCTTTCATGGTGAATGATTCCATCTTTTTTTATAAGTAGAAAGTCGAATATGCATCTAGGGGTGTATTTTTATTAGTCTTGTTGTGGAGAGAACCCATATTTTTGGACCTCCACTTTCATTTTCTGCATGGATGTAATTTTATTGATGGAAATAATGAAGATTGGTGACATGTTCAGCTTCTAAATCTTGGTCTCCTTCATAGGAATATGATTTTCGTTTGGCTTGGCCATACGAGGGACCTCATATCCCTTTTGTATCATTTACTTCTCTTCTCTTCACTTCTTATTCACATGCATCTCTTCTTCTTGTTCTTTTCTATTTCTGCATTTAGTATTAATGGTTTCTTGTGGTAGGATTGGGTTAAATGGTTGAAGTAAGTTATTTTGTAGGATCACAAGCATAATTTCATCATTGGAAAAACTTTGGAAGGTGATAGTAATAATTGAGTTACTTGGATTAGTTTTCTTATTCCCAAATCTAGATTTCTAGAACTCTTTTATGGTAAATAACAGTAAATTTCTACTATTTTTAGAGAACGTTAATGAGTTTCAGTCGAGTTTTTTCCACTTGAATTAAATAAAAAAACAAATATGGTTAATAAAAAAAATTACCCCATTTCATTTTCACTTGATTAGGTTAGGTATTTGATAGATTTACTAGCTCATTAGTTCTCGAATTTCTAGATTTTAGACATGGGTTAATAGAGATATTTTTGAGTGGTTACACTTGGAGTGGAGACCTAAGACATCCTAGTCAATAACAAAATTTGTCCCATCAAATTTGGATTTGATTTGGTTATTCATTCTGTGAATTATAATTCCCTATATCAAATCTGTTGTTTCGTGTAGTAAACTACAGGAAACCCTATAGCAGCCTTCCAACATGTATATACTTGCCCATATTTGGTCAAGAAGAGTGATTATTGTCCCTTAGGTTTGAATAAATACACATAGGCTCTAAATAAATTATTAGGGAAGACTAAAGATTGCTTCAGGCTTGCCTGATTAACCATGCAAAATATTTTTTTGATTTGGGTTAATGGAAAAATTTATGAATTGGATAATACAATGATGATTTTCTTGATTGCCGCATCCAATGAAATTTGTTAATTGATATAAACCCTTTCAAATGTAATGGTTGAAATTTAGTTCATGATATTTACTTTATGCAATTAGAATAGGTTTCTTTCCTTTTATTTTCTTTCTTGTAATAAGTTAAGGTTTCCATTTCGAGCATTGCCTTTTTTGTAATTAGTTTAGGATTTGATTTAGTTACATGCACTCCATTAAATCATGATAGAGAAGGAGGAACACATTATATACTGCACATATATTTTTGATACTTCTTAAGTTTGTATGAACCCCAAGTTGATAATTAAAGTTGGTAGCCTTGGGATTTGTAGCATTCTTGTTGCAATATTGAGGCTCATCACCTTTTGGTGCCATTGCCGGAGAGGTGTCAAAGTATGCATTGTTTTCTTCCCTAGTTAATTCATTTCTTTTTACTTTTTGAAAAAATAAAAAACATTTGCATTCCACATATTTCATTTCAAAAACAAAAAAGTGCATTGCATTAGTGTTTTCATTCGATCATAAAAACAAAATATTTATCCAATGCCAACCCATCCCTCTATTTGATCACGTGGGGTAGTAAGACCCACATCACCATCCAATTTTGTAGGTATAAGAAGAAGAGATGACAAATAATGTAGTATAAATGGATGGAAATGATGATAATGAAGAAGATCCTTTTGGATTTCGTATTCAAGATACTGATGTCGGTGTGCATAAGAAGAACAGACCTGCATCGTTTTTTCGAAACTTTCATAGTCTGAGGTCAGAGGATCCTGAAACATTTCTCTTTGAATTTGAAATTTTTTGTAGATCTTATGGTTACAATGGAAAAAGAAATAGGATTGAAACAATCCCCCTAGCTAAAATCAATGGGAATTATTTGATACGGAGATACATTCTAGAAGAATCGCTATTTCTGATGGACTGAATATTCTTCGATGGGGATACAAAACCAAAGTCATGTTCACCATAAAAGAAGCTTATCATTTGGTAGTAGAGGAACCTCAAGAGTAGTATAATCCTCTCTGGTGGAAAATATGGACGGACAATTTTGGACAAAGGTGATGTACTTCCTATCACTAGTGTGCAGTGCTCATACTCTCACTTGAGACTAATTACAAAAGAGAGGAATCCATGAGCCTTCCTTCTACAGCATGTGTGTCACTCAAAATGAAACTATTGAGCATATTTTGAACCTATTCCCCCTTGTAGCTCAACTCTGGTAGAATATTGACTCTCTTTTTGGTCACCTAGATCAATATAATACTAGTATTAAATCCACTATTGAGACATGGAGGCGACAAATCTTCTCTAGTCCTGTCCTAAATAGAGCTTGGTATCTCTCCCTTAGCTTTCTTCTTTGGGTAGTATGGAAAGAAAGGAAGAGAAGGATTTTCAAAGAACAGAAGCTCCCACACTCGAAGATTTAGAAAATAATTCTCCAAAACATTAGAGAAACTATCCTTGTAGACAAATGGAATTCTAATGATTGGAAGGTTACACCTTAGGAAGCGCAGGTCCTTCATTTCCCAAGCATGTCCCCACAAATGTTGCCCACTTATCATGGAAGTTAAAGCCTCCCCCGAAACCCCCCTCCCAATTCTTCTACCCTCCTCATGGTTCTCTGAGCTCAACTTTTATTGGGCATCCAAAGGTAAGCCAAGAGCTGTGAGATTTGGTGGTATCTTCAGAGACCCATAGTGTCAGGGGGTTCAAATATATGCTTTGGATTGAGGCTTGGCTAGAAAAAATCAAGTTGAATTGAATACAATCAAACATTTTTTACTAAGCACAAGATGGGAAGCATTCAACAAATTGGTGGTCGAAGGCAATTGCACACTCGTCATCGATACTATAAAAAAGCTTAATCAAGGTTCCTAGTGGGAAAATATGAATAAAATTTGGAGGACTACTCGTTTGATTCAGGACATTAATGAGCTTTTTCAAGGATGTGAATATGTCATTCCATTGCACATTGGTCACACCAGTAATAAAGAAGTGGACTTCCTAGTGAATTGTGGATGCCTTCGTTCAAGTAAGAATATAGATGATCCATGGTTAAGTGAGACTGAGGAAGAGGGGCTAGATCAACTAACTCTGATTTTACACCAAGACTCGGTTCCTAATCAAAACCATTGATCAGGGTGCAAGCTACCTAGAGATCCACATGGGGATCATCACCGTGATTGATCGTTTAATCGCAAGCATTGGTGGGTATCCTCTCCCATGCTCTCACATGCTCCTCCTCCTTAATGACATGAAGGGTCATAGATCATGGCAGATTCATAGGGTGCAACTTGGCAGGCTATTAAAATTCCAGGTGGTGGGAAAGAAGGATTACATGCAAAAATGTGTCTAGTAATCCAACTCATGTTTCAAGTGTCTTAGGATGCCTGAGACAACTATTTTTGGTTTCGTGGTATTGGAAACGTGAGTAGTAAACTTTGTAGTGGTTTGTCTTTGCTCAGGGATGGCACAAATGGTTTGGTATATTCTTATGCTTATCCTTTTCATTGGGTTGAGAATTGCAATTAGTGATAATCCTTGTGTTTTCAGTGGAAAGAGAACAATGGTGAATTGGAAAGTTTTTGTGATTAGAATTTCTAGCTTTCTTGACTATGTTATGTCGATCTCCATAATTTTTGGCAATTTTCTATCTCGTATGGGCATGATTCATGGTTTCTAGGTCACATTTATTATGTTTACTCTGCATGCCTAATATGAGACATATCATTCCAAGTTCAAAGTGCCTTGGAAAAACCTGAGGAGGGAAATGGTTCAAGAATTTGGATGGGGCTGAGTCTATGGACACTAGGCTTAGGAGTGTAGAGGGGTCATTGTTCTCCTTCACAAGGTGCCTCACACTCCGGGAGGACCCTTGATTTTCTATCCGTATCAGATTGGGTGGTGGATTTATGTTGTGGTGCAATGTCCTTTGGAGATACCTTTGTCCTTTTGTCCTCTTATTTAGTTTATTCTTGATTTTTTATTTTTTTTGTATCGTTGTTACTCCAGATCCGCTTAATTTAGTTACCCCTATGTCTTTGCATAGTGAGTTGGGTCTTGATTGTGGGTAGGTGAGAGAAAGCCGAAGAAGGGTGGTCCAACTCTATTCATCAAGGTGAAGACTCCTCCTGGAGGTGATGCCTCTAAGTGTAGAGGTCATGGTCACAAGAATCATGGTGGCAAGGGTAAGCAAAATGGCTCGACATCGAGTAGACCTTGATGCCAACATGGAAGTAAAACAAATATTGAGATTTTGCAAAACACAGTTCACGCCTATTGTGTATGGACGTTAGTCGAGGTAAAGAATCTAATTTCAACCTAAGAAGATGAATTAAATTTGAAAGTCTAGATTGAGTTGTTGGTGGAGAAATGAAGCAATTTGATTCCTTATCCTGGCTTATGAAATGCATTCTTTCAAAAGAAGTGGCTTCTTCTTTCAATATAACTACAAATGAGGATCCTAACCTGGGTCTCAAATACATTCATAAAGAACTCTAGTTAATTCAGCTGCAGCTACAACACTAGAATGCTCACCTTGGCTGCATTGATAACCACATTCTATGTTTGCCTAAATCTCAACTACCAAGCTCATGTGCAAAAGATCATGCTCCGGTAGAATTGTGACATGACTAGCCGATGGAAAATAATGTCTGATAATTTTTGGCTTATATTTTCGTGTATATGTCAGATAGCATTTATGTTTATAGTTTTATGTTTAGTGGATGATTTACAGACTATAAGTCCTATAAGGCTTGGATAGCCAAACTCAAACTATATATGTTTTTGATGGTTTATAATGTGGTTCGGTGGCTAACAAACCTAGTTTCCCATTAGGCAGGTTGAGGCCACTAAACATTTCTTATGTGTGTAACCTGCCTAATTATTGAAATGAATGCATGGAAAGGTACTACCAGGCTTTCAAAAAAAAATATTGACCACACCCAAGAACATGTATCCTACTCCCATCAAATCATTTAACCTTTTTATTATGCCATATCTTCACTAAATCATGCTAAGACCTAATTGTGTTTCCTTTTTAAGTTTTACATTGTGTGTCATATATGCAAATATTTGAAGCTATATGAGATATCTATAAGCGGATAAATTGAGAATCAATTTCCCTATCTTGTAGTAATGTTACACACAAAGATTTATGATAGAATTTTTTTTGTTTTCTTTGACGATACCTATATAGAAATGGTTATATTATTTTCCATATTTCATATGATTAATTATTTTTCTTTGTTTTAGAACCATTTGAATACCATTCCTAGGTGTTTTCTGTAGTAATAGATCTCAAAGTATTTAGTGAATGCTATGAATATTGTTATATCCTTTCCTCTTCTCTTCTACAACAATACTTAACCTTATTAGTCATCTGCCTTTGTTGGAAGTTAGCATGTTGATTACATATATGAAAGGTATCATCCACGAGAACTGAAATGAAAACCTTTCTTTTAAAAACATTACTAATTCTTGGCATAGTTTTCTAACACAAAACAATCTCAAGCAAACAACATGACCAATGCCTTTCATGTTTGGAATGATTTCTAGCTATAAGAAAGTAGATATCAGAGCTTTGATTTCTCATGGTATACTAAGAAAGCTATTTGTAAAACAAATATCAAATATCTAAGGCTTGATAGCCTATTTTATTAAAATCAAGGAGAATGCTCTCAATATCACTAGTGTCAATGGCTAAGTATTATGTACAATAATTACCATTTCACTACTATTCATTTTAAAGTATTCATAGGGAAACGAATGCCTTCTTGTTTGTGAATTTGTATGAAGAATATATAATGAAGAGGACCTTCATATTCAATAGCATAAACTGTTGTATAAATAACTATTGGCAATAGTTGTCTAGGTGCCTAAACATTAGATTGGCTTAACATTCATAAATTATATGTAGCTGAAGAAATGGGCATCTTGAGAAAATGCAGATGTTCGTGACAACATAAATGGGATGGTTATTCTAGTGAACTATATTCTAATTAGACTTGTCACCTCAGTAACATGGCTTCATATATTTATGTTATATATAGAAGTTTACACTCACATAAATTATATAATGGAAGAGACAACAATAAATTGAGTATATAAGTATAAAAATAAATTGATAATTTCTTGAGGGATGAGAAAGGGTGAAATAAAGGTATCATCTATGTTTCCAACCACTCTAATAAGTTATGTCTATCTTCTCTTGGAAAATACATAGTTTGGATTATATTTGAATTAACTATAGTTAAAATTTTGATCAATGCATTGATGATAAGAGTGAACATGCAATTGATACTACATGTAAGATAATTTTCATTCCATTTCCTTTTTATAGTTCTATAGAATGCTAGTCATGAAAGTGTAAAACCAACCGCTAGAAACTATGATCACCAACTTTTCTCTTTGATGCCTCTGTAAATCTGATACAATACACTTCACACTCATTTATAACGTAAAATATAACTACATAAGTGATATTCTCTTCATGTCGGTATTGATGTCCAACAAAAAAATGAACATATTTTGTTACATGATAGAAATATAGGGTATTTTAATATGTAATCGCTAATAGCCAATGGGTTCCTGTTATAGATAAATAGCATTATGTTGGAAACCACACCAAGATTGAAATTGATGCACCAGTTCGATCATACCATCTAGTTATATATCCCACTCATTAAATGTTAGCAAATATGTTATCCACGACTCCTTTAAAAGGACAAAGATGAAGTGAATATGGATCAAGGTGAAGTGAATAGTACTTTTGGTTTATTTATGGCTAGGTAAATTCGAAAAGGCGAAGCGGTAATAAATGGCATTTAATTATGAAATAAAGGAAAATAGGAGAAAGGGAAGGTAAAGAGAATCAAATTTGCTTGCAGTGGAAATTAGAGGAAAGTGAAGAAAATTGAGACATCAATGATAAAAGGCTTCAGAGAAATAGTTCACAAATTTTGTTAGTTCTGGCTCGGATCTCTCCTTTCATTCTCTCTCATACACTCTTGTAAACTTAGAGCATTCTTCGAGAGCTTGGGCATTCACTTGGATTTGGAGAAATGAATGTAAGCAAGAAAAGGAAGGAAAATTAGAAGCAAAGGAAACTGAAGGAAATAAAGGAGAAGGTTGGATAAACGAATTTAGCATGAGGATTCTACAGGGAACAAGTTGCATGCGTGATTTCATTACTAAGGTGTGAATGTATGGTACATGCATTTGTTTATTTGGTTCATTTGTTGTCATCGGCATGTTTTTTTCCTAGTTTGTTAGTTGTTACATCATTTCCTTAGAATTTCATAGATAGCCATGGTGTGTTTATGTTGATCGTTGGTCGAGCTTTCGATTTCCAGAAGGTTTTGGAACTAGGTTATCTGGTCTTAGGAAAATTCCCAAGGGTTGTGGATGGAGGTGTTTTTCTCTAGGAAGTCGTCGAGAGGTGGGTGGAGACAAGAAAATTCCTCAAGGTGTGGTGAAGGAATTCTAAGGCATTCAAGATTGGTTTAGTTTTATGATCTTCAGATCAGTTTAGGTGAGATCACGGTAGCTTGAGCGTCGAGGTGGTTTAACCTCTAGATTCCCTATTTGATTTTTTCTTCTTTTATCCCATGAGATCCCATATTCATGCTTAGAATATGGCACGAGGGTGATTGGATAAAATAAATACTCGGTTCAGACCAAATTATGGTCGGGTTGGATGTGGAAGTCCCTCACTTGGTTCGATTTTGCATCTGTTAATAGAATTTATTTTCCATATTGTCACATATGAGCACTTGTACTTGTTATTGTGTTTATTTGATGGCTGGTTTGTCATGGTTAATATTCTAGTTATATGTTGGTTATAATAATGGTTCTATGATGTGCTCTGACTATGGCCCTTGTTCATGATTTGATAAGTATTTGAATGGTTGATGAATGCATGGGCTTACAAATGTTGTTGCAAATAATTGAGAGGGAATTAGGCCTTCTTATTGATTCTTAGATGAAGTTGAAAGATTTATGAACGTATATGCATTCTTGACCTCCAACTTATATGTTTACGATATGTTTGACGAAATGTCTAATGTGTACTAGGGAGTGTAGGTACATTTCTTGCTTCAAGTTTGAATTTTTGGCATTGTTGTTATCTCAATCATGATTATGGAAAGTTATAGGCAATTTTCAGCAGTGGCTTGAAGGCTTTCCTAAAAAAGTGACACATATCCTAGAACCACATGCACACAACACGAGATCTTTGGCCATAACAACACGCATGAAATCTTATGAGTGTGATTGGAGCTTCATAACCGCATGGATGCAATGTTATGGGTGCAGCTAGGGAGTTTCCCTTGAGAAAATAGATCCATCTCAGATTGATCACCCTGGTTGGTTGTTAAGAGATTGATCACCTCAGTTGGTTTTAAATCTCATCAGTGGTCTGCAAGCACTGAGGGAGGTCAACTAGTTGTAGTTTTGTAGGTCCCACTTCCATAACTAGAACTTGGAAGTTGGGTCATGTCATTGTAGCACTCAACTCAAGTTTACCCCAGAGAGCTTGTACACGCGAGTAAATGTGGGAGGGTCATTTACAATTTTCCACAATGGTAGTGGTGAAAGTGTAAAACCAACCCCTAGAAGCTATGATGACCAACTTTTCTCTTTGATACCTCTATAAATCTGATACATTACATTTCACACTCATTTATAACATAAAATATAACTACATAAGCAATATTCTCTTGATGTCGGTGTTGATATCCAACAAAAGAATGAACATATTTGCTTACATGATAGAAATATAGGGTATTTCAATATGTAATAGCTAATAACAAATGGGTTTGTGCTATATATAAATAACATTATGTTGGAAACCACACCAAGATTGAAATCAATGCACCACTGTGATCATACAATATAGTTATATATCCCATTCATTGAAGATAGAAAATATGTTAGCTTCATCTCCATCTTCAGTAGTAGTATTATCCTATTTTCTTCCCTTTACCATCACCTAGTTCAACTGCGAGAATGGCTTCAGCTGTGTAATGTGCCAACATGAGCAGCCGCCGTGAGCTTGAGGACGTGTTCCGCAAGTTCGACACCAATGGTGATAGCAAAATATCCAAGTCAGAACTGAGTGCCCTGATGAATTGCAACATTTTGGAGGCAGAGATTGAAGGGGTGATGAAGGAGGTGGACTCTAACAAATAAGGATTCATCAACTTCGACGAGTTGGTGGAGGCCAACTCCAAGAACCTTAACGGCGCTAGTCTCATGTGAAATTATGCTTTTGTTGTGTAATGTGCCACCCTGCCAGGCTGCTTGGAGCTGGAGGATGTGTTTCGTAAGTTTGACACCAATGGAAACGACAAAATATCAAAATTCAAAATGAATGCCATCCTCAAGTGCAGCTCTAGTGAGGAGGAGGTTGATGGTGTGATGAAGGACATGGACTCCAACAAAGACTTCTTCATCAACTTCGATGAGTTCATGGCTGCCAATAGCAATGACCACAATGCTGCCCATCTCATGCTAGGCCTGGCTTCAACTAATTCATGCCCATGTTGCCGCCCTAATTAATAAATAAATATTCCCCTACCTCAAATCTCAGTGCTTAACTCTATCATTATATGAGGGCTTAATGCATGTACTCTTTCTTTCTCCTATCGTACTTATTTTAGTTTTAAATATATGCACATATATTTAAAATAACTACATAGTCTTGTCACTATCCTTACTCTTTTTACTTACATTGTTGTTTTTAACATTCTTTAGATTTGATCACTTGCATTTTTGTTTTTATCATTCTTTATCTTTGATGAAAATTTTTTATCTTTCAACTTTTTATGCAAAATTTTTATTTTGGAAGGAATTAAAGAAAAGGAAATCATGCTTCAAATATGTATTCAAGGTTGAAAGTTATGCTTTAGGTTGAAAGTTACTGTTTCTAAGTAGACCTAGACAAGATTTTACTTTATATATATTATATATATATATATATATATATTATATTATATATATATAGACTAAAAAATACACACAAAACACCCATTTTAAGGCAATTTTAAAGCTAAAAAACGTACTTGTAAATGCAAATTTCAAATCTAAGAAACACCCTATAATTTGTGGAAAAGAAAGCATGTGCCATAATATAATCTAAAAACTCAAAAAGAGACTTGTAAATACAAATTTAAAAAAAAAAAGATATAGTTTGAAATTTCATGCAAGTAAATGAAGGATAAAAATGCATATATAAAACCATTAAATAAATAAAAAAAATTAAAATTGGCATAGGGGGTGTAATTGCATAAAAAACTATGAAAAAAATAACATTTTTGGTAGTTGACATGAGGACTCGAAATACACTCTCAAGGATTTCAATTCAATAAATATATTTTTTTTCAAGTTTCGACAACAAGATTAAATTACACCATGCCCAATAAGATGAAATTACATTCTCAATCTTGCATGTGGGTTGTATCCTTATCTATATGGTCCATGGATATTATAATGATGATTTTCTTAATTGCCACATCCAATGAAATCTATTAATTGATATAAATGCTTTGAAATCTAATGGTTGAAATTCAATTCATGATCTTTACTTTATGCAATTAGAATATGTTTCTTTCCTTGTATTTTCTTTCTTGTAATAAGTTAAGGTTTCCATTTCGAGCATTTCCTTTTTTGTAATTAGTTTAGTATTTGATTTAATTACATGCACTCCATTACATCATGATAGAGAGGGAGAATACATTGTATACTTCACATATATTTTTGATACCCCTTAAGTTTGTACGAACCATAGGTTGATAATTAAAGTTGGTAGCCTTGGGATTTGTAGAATTATTGTTCCAATATTGAGGCTCATCACTTTTTGGCGCCGTTTTCAGAGAGGTGTCAAAGCATGCATTGTTTTCTTCCCTAGTTAATTCATTTCTGTTTACTTTTTTCAAAAAGAAAAAATATTTGCATTAGGCATATTTCATTTCAAAAACAAAAAAGTGCATTTCGTTAGTGTTTTCATTTGATAATAAAAACAAACATTTGTCCAATGCCAACCCATCGCCCTGTTTGATCACGTGGTGTAGTAAGAGCCACATCACCATCCACTTTTGTAGGTATAAGAAGAAGATATGACAATTAATGTAGAAGCAATGGATGGAAATGGTGATAATGAAGAAGATCCTCTTAGATTTCCCATTCAAGATATTGACGTCAGTGTGCATATGAGGAAGATCCCTCCATATTGTTTTCCAAACTTTCATGGTTTGAGGTCAGAGGATCCAGAAAAATTTCTCTTTGAATTTGAAATTGTTTGTAGATCTTATGGTTACAATGGAAAAAGAAACATGATTGGAACAATCCTCCTAGCTAAAATCAATGGAAATTATTTGATACGGAGATACATTCTAGAAGGATTATTATTTCTAATGGGCTAAATATTCTTTAATGGGGATAAAAAACCAAATTCATGTTCACCATAAAAGAAACCTATCATTTGGTAGTAGAGGAACCTTAGGACTAGTATAATCCTCTCTGGTGAAAAATATGGAAGGATAATTTTGGACAAAAGTGACATACTTCCTATCACTAGTGTGCAGTGCCCATATTCTCACTTGAGAATAATGACAAAAGAGAGGGATCCATAAGACTTCCTTATGCAGCATGTCTGCCTCTCAAAATGAAACTATTGAGCATATTCTGAACCTATTCCCGTTGGTCACTCAACTCTGGCAGAATATTGACTCTCTTTTTGGTCACCTAGATCGATATAATACTAGTATTAAATCCACTATTGAGACCTCAAGGCAAGGAATCTTCTCTAGTCCTGTCCTAAATAGAGCTTGGTATCTCTCCCTTTAGCTTTCTTCTTTGGGTAGTATGGAAAGAAAGGAATAGAAGGATTATCAATGAAAAAAAGCTCCCACACTCGAAGATTTAGAAAATAATTCTCCAAAACATTAGAGAAACTATCATTATAGAGAAATGACATTCTAATGATTGGAATGTTACACCTCAGGAAGCGCAGGTCCTTCATTTCCTAAGCATGTCCCGACAAATGTTTCCCACTCATCATTGAAGTTAACGTTGCCTCCTCGAAAACCCCCCTCCCAATTCTTGTGCCCTCTTGATGGTTCTCTTAAGCTCAACTTTGATTGGGCATCCAAAGGTAACCCAAGAGCTGCGAGATTTGGTGGTATCTTCAGAGACCCATAGTGTCAGGTGGTTCAAATATATGCTTTCGACTGAGGCTTGGCTAGAAACAATGAAGTTGAATTCAATGTAGTCAAACATGTTTTTCTAAGCACATCATGGGGAGGGTTCAACAAACTGGTGGTCGAAGGCAACTCCGCACTCGTCATCGATACTATAAAAAAGCTTAATCAAGGTTCCTAGTGGGCAAATATGAGTAGAATTTGGAGGACTACTCGTTAGATTTAGGACATTAATGAGATTATTCAAGGATGTGAATATATCATTCCATTGCATGTTGGTCGCACTAGTAACAAAGAAGTGGACTTCCTAGGGAATTGTGGATGCCTTCATTCGGGTAAGAATATAGATGATCCATGGTTAAGTGAGACCGAGGAAGAGGGGATCTATCCACTGACTCTGATTTTCGACCAAGACTCAGCTCCTAATCAAAGCCCTTGATCAGGGTGTGAGCTACCTGGAGATCCACATGGGGATCATCACCATGATTGACCATTTAATTGCAAGGATCGGTGGGTGTCCTCTCCCACGCTCTAAAACGCTCCTCCTCCTTAATTATGTGAAGGGTCGTATATCGCAGTAGATCCATGAGATGCAGTTTGGTAAGCTATTAAAATTCGAGGTGGTGGGAAAGGAGGATTACATGCAAAAATGTGTCCAACAATCTAACTCATGTTACAGGTATCTTAGGATGTCTGAGACAACTATTTTCTGTTTCCTAGTATTGGAAATGTGAGGAGTAAACTTTGTGGCGGTCTTTCTTTGCTTAGGTTAAGGATTGCAATTAGTGATACACCTTGTGTTTTGAGTGGAAATAGAACAATGGTGAATTGGAAATTTTTTGTGATTAGAATTTCTAGCTTTCTCGACTATGTTATGTCGATCTCCATAATTTTTGGCAATTTTCTATCTCGTATGGGCATGATTCATGGTTTCTAGGTCACATTTATTATGTTTACTCTGCATGTTGAATCTGAGACATATCATTGTGAGTTCAAAGTACCTTGGAAAACCCTGAGGAAGGAAAGGGTTCAAGAATTTGGACAGGGCCGAGTCTATGGAATCTGGTCTTAGGAGTGCAGAGGGATCATTGTTCTCTTTCAGAAGGTGCCTCACACTCTAGGAGGACTCTTGATTTTCTATGCGTATTGGCTTGGGTGGTGGATTTATGGTGTGGTGTAGTGTCCTCTATAGCTACCTTTGTCCTTTTGTCCCTCTATTTAGTTTAAGTTTGATTTTCAATTTTTTCTTTATTGTTGTTGATCCAGATCCGTTTAAGTCACTTCTCCCTCTGGCTTCACACAGTGGGTTGGGTCTTGATTGTGGGTAGGTCAGAGAAAGTCTAAGAAGGGTGGTCCAACTCCGTTCATCATGCTGCAGACTCCTCTTGGAGGTGGTGCCTCTGAGCATAGAGGTCATGATCACAAGAATCATGGTGGCAAGGGAAAGTAAAATGGCTCAACATCCAGTAGATCTCGATGCCAACGTGGAAGTAAAATGAATATTGAGATTTTGCAGAAAATCGTTCAGGCCTTTTGTGTACGGACGTCGACTGAGGATTAAAGCAATTTGAAAGTCTAGATTGAGTCGTTGGCAAAGGATTAAAGCAATTTGATTCCTGATCCTGGCTTATGAAATGTATTCTTTCAAAAGAGGTGGCTTCCTCTTTCAATATAACTACAAATGAGTATCCTAAACTGGGTCCCAAATACATTCATAAAGAACTCCAGTTAATTCAACTCCAGCTACAACGCTAGAATGCTCACCTTGGTTGTATTGAGAATCACATTCTGTGTTTGCCTAAATCTCAACTACCAAGCTCATGTGCAAAAGAACACGCTCCAGTAGTATTGTGACATGACTAGCTGATGGAAAACACTATCTGATAATTTTTGGCTTATATTTTTATGTATATGTCGAGTAACATTTATGTTTATAGTTTTATGTTTAGTGGATGATTTATAGACTATAAGTCCTCTAAGGCTTGGATAGACAAACTCAAACTATATATGTTTTTGATGGCTTATAATGTGGTTCGGTGGCCAACAAACCTAGTTTCCCATTGGGCAGGTTGAAGCCACTAAATGCTTCTTATGTGTGTAACCTACTAGATTATTGAAATGAATGAATGGAAAAGTACTGCTAAGCTTTCAAAAAAAAAATTGACCACATCGAAGAACATGTATCCTACTCCCATCAAATCATTTAACCCTTTTATTATGCCATTTATTCACTAATTCATGCTAACACCTAATTATTTTTCCTTTGTAAGTTTTACATTATGTGTCGTATGTGCAAATATTTGAAGTTATATGAGATATCTCTAAGCGGATAAATTGAGCATCAATTTCCCTATCTTCTAGTAATGTTACACACAAAGATTTATGATAGAAGTTTTTTTCTTTTACGATACCTATACACGAATGGTTATATTATTGTCCATATTTCATATGATTAATTATTTTTCTTTGTTTTAGATCCATTTGAACACCATTCCTAGGTGTTTTCTAAAATAATAGATCTCAAAGTATTTAGTGAATGCTATAAATATTGTTATATCCTTTGCTCTTGTATTCTACATCCATAATGAGTGTTTTATGTAGGAATAGATCTCAATGTATTTAGCAAATGCTATAAAGATTGTTATATCCTTTCCTATTCTCTTCTACAACAATACTTAACCTTATTATTCATCTACCTTAGTTGGAAGTTAGCACGTTGATTATATATATGAAAGGTATCATCCACAAGAGCTAAAATGAAAACCTTTCTTTTAAAAACATTACTATCCACGAGAACTGAAATGAAAACCTTTCTTTTAAAAACATTACTGATTCTTGACATAGTTTTCTAAGCCAAAACAATCTCAAGCAAACAACATGACCAATTCCTTTCATGTTTGGAATGGTTTCTAGCTATAAGAAAGTAGATATCAAAGCTTATATTTCTCATGGTATACTAAGAAATCTATTTGTAAAGCAAATACCAAATATCTAAGGCTTGATAGCCTATTTTATCAAAATCAAGGAGAATGCTCTCAATATCACTAGTGTCAATGGCTAAGTATTATGTACAACAATTACCATTTCACTACCATTTATTTTAAAGTATTCATAGGGAAAGGAATGCCTTCTTGTTTATGAATTTGTATGAAGAATATATAATGAAGAGGACCTTCATATTCAATAGCATAAACTGTTGTATAAATAACTATTGGCAATAGTTGTGTAGCTGCCTAAGCATTAGATTGGCTTGCCATTCGTAAATGATATGTAGCTCGAGAAATGGGCATCTTGAGAAAATACAGATGTTTGTGACAGCATAAATGGGATGGTTATTCCAGTGAACTATATTCTAATTAGACTTGTCACTTGAGTAATATGGCTTCATATATTTATGTTATATATAGAAATGCATACTCACATAGATTATATAATGAAATAGACAACAATAAATTGAGTCTATAAATATAAAAATAAATTGATAATTTCTTGAGGAATGACAAAAGAAGAAATAAAGGTATCATCTATGTTTCCAACCACTCTAATAAGTTACATTTATCTTCTCTCGGAAAATACATAGTTTGGATTAGATTTGAATTAGCTATAGTTAAAATTGTGGTCAATGCATTGATGATAATAGTGAACATGCAATTGATACTACATATAAGATAATTTTCATTCCATGTTCTTTTTATAGTTCTACCCAATGCTAGTGGTGAAAGTGTAAAACCAACCCATAGAAATTGTAATGACCAACTTTTCTCTTTGACACCTCTGTAAATCTAATACATTACACTTCACACTAATTTATAACATAAAATATAATGACATAAGCAATATTCTTCATGTCGGTATTGATGTCCAACAAAACAATGAACATATTTGGTTACATGATAGAAATATAGGGTATTTCAATATGTAATGGCTAATAGCAAATGGGTTCCTATTATAGATAAATAGCATTATGTTGGAAACCACACCAAGATTGAAATCGATGCACCAGTTTGATTATACCATCTAGTTATATATCCCACTCATTGAATGTTAGCAAATATATTATCGACGACTCCTTTGAAAGGACAAAGATGAAGTGAATATGGATCAAGATGAAGTGAAGACTACTTTTGGTTTATTTATGGCTATGTAAATTGGCAAAGGAGAAGCGGTAATAAATGGAATTTAATTATGAAATAAAGGAAAATAGGAGAAAAGGAAGGTAAAGAGAAATAAATTTGCATGCAATGGAAATTAGAGGAAAGTGAAGAAAATTGAGACATTAATGATAAAAAGGCTTCAGAGAAATAGTTCATAGCTTTTGTTAGTTTCGGTTTGGCTCTCTCCTTTCATTCTCTCTCTCATACACTATTGCAAACTTAGAGAATTCTTCGAGAGCTTGGGCATTCACTTGGATTTAGAGAAATGAATGTAAGCAAGAAAAGGAATGAAAATGACAAGCAAACGAAAGTGAAGGAAATCAAGGAGAAGGCTGGATAAACAACTTCATCACGAGGATTCTACAGGTAGCAAATTGCATGTGTGATTTGCTCACTAAGGTGTGAAAGCATGGTACATGCATTTGTCTATTTGGTTCATTTATTGTCATTGGAATGATTTTTTCCTAGTTTTATAGTTGTTACATCCTTTCCTTACAATTTCGTAGATAGTCATGGTGTGTTTGGGTTCATCCTTTGTCGAGCTTTCGATTTCCAGAAGGTTTTGGAACTAGGTGATCTGGTCTTAGGAAAATTCGCAAGGGTTGTGGATGGAGGTTTTTTTCTCTAGGAAGTCATAGAGAGGTGGGTGGAGACAAGAAAACTCCTCAAGGTGTGGTGAAGGAATTCTGAGGCATCCAAGCTTGATTTAGTTTTATGATCTTCAGACCAGTTTAGGTGAGATCACGGTAG
Organism: Pinus taeda; assembly: GCA_000404065.3. Lineage (NCBI taxonomy): Eukaryota > Viridiplantae > Streptophyta > Pinopsida > Pinales > Pinaceae > Pinus > Pinus taeda. Next base: position 1,514 of record APFE030294450.1, on the reverse strand, counting down.
CTTGAGGATCGAGGTGGTTTAACCTCTAGATTCCCTATTTGATCTTTTCTTCTTTTATCCCATGAGATCCCATATTCATGCTTGGAATATGGCACAAGGGTAATTGGATAAAATAAATACTCAGTTCAGACCAAACTATGGTCGTGTTGGACATGCAAGTCCCTCACTTGGTTGTATTTTACATGTGTTAATAGAATTTATTTTCCCTATTGTGACCTATGAGCACTCATACTTGTTATTATGTTTATTTGATGGTTGTTTTTTCATGGTTAATATTCTAGTTATATGTTGGTTATTGTCACGCGGAATGAGTTGATCTTGCGGACAAGATAGACCTTCCTAGAATCTAATGAAGACCTAATGACAAACAATCCAACTAGACACTATCTTTCTCTAAATGCGCTTTATAAATAATGGCAAACAAATGTGTTTGAGGCCTACCTCATGTGCAACGCAAGTTTGGGGATGCCTTTGCTCCTTTGATCCAAGTAAGTTCCTTTGTCACAAACCTGCAAACACAAACAAGGCAAACGATTAAATAGCACCTGAATAACCAGTATTATAAAACATATTTAACATGAAAGTCAAGGAGTCAATGAAACAAATAACATGAGATACTTGTTGAGAAAAATGAGCTTGATTGTATTAATTCAAAAGGAGAAGAACCTTACAACCTTTGCCTTGACGCTATATAAGCTCCTCCCAGGGTCCAACAAGAAGTCTCCTCTACTTTGACAAGCTTCACTCATGCCCCAATGAGGCCAAAAGGGTATGTGATCTCTCCTCTTAAGCTCAAATAGGAAGTCTTGATTTCACTAGCATTTACCCTCAAAAGTTCAGCTTCTAACCTCCTCAGCCACTGACCCAATGCCTCAATTTATAGTGCAATGGAGATCATTTACCAGGTCCTCCTTCAAAGGGATAGAATCCTCCTTCAAAGGGATCCTCCCAACAAGGGATTAGTTCCTCCTATGATGGGATGCATGAACCACTTGGAGCGAACAATCCACGTAACAAATGATTCTAGAAAACTCTAGAATTAACTCAAGATGAGTTTTTTAAGATAAAAATTGCGCCTTTTGACTTTCACAGGGGTATGCACCCTCCCCTTTACATACAGAGCGTATAAATACGCAGACATCCTGAACAAAAGGTGCGGGCCCGCAGGAAAAAGTGAGAGAAAGTGAGGAACCAGAGTTACATTGCTTTTTTGATGTCTTTCTCTCATTTCTAAAGCTTGTTCTAAAGAGCTGAGGTTTGAGACTTGCTTAGGAAGCTGGTATAGGTGGTGATAGACCCATACCAACTACAAATAATCAAGGTGACGATATTTTTGTGTAACAGATTGCCCCCTAAAGTGCAAAGTCTGTAGTATATGAGGGTTTTTCATTTATCATATAGGAAGAATGAAGTGCTTTATCATTTCGAGGATCATCTTGAGGAGAGCCCGGTTGGAACCTGTAAAAACATTCAATGCAAAATATATATATGAGATCATATCATCGCTGAGGTAG
>APFE030294448.1:0-34916 GCA_000404065.3 Pinus taeda | reverse complement strand
AGGGTAGGGATAATAGGAAAAATAAGAAAGGGAGGATAGGGAAAAATGGCAAGCAAGGGAAAAATGAGGGGTGAAAATGGAACCTTGGCCTCAATACCACAATTATGAAACCCTAGCAACAATGGCTTTTGGTGTTTTCTTCTGGTTGGTTTTATGAGTTTTGTTGCAATTAAACATAGCCATAAACCACCATATCATTCATAAACTTTGATGAGCAAGCCATGACATAGAGCCTACCTGTCAATTTGAGGGGTTTCACAAGAAATTTGAGGCGATTTGGAACGGTTTCGAGCCTTTTTGGGTGTGCGCTGCGCCTGTTATATGCGCCATGCCCGTTGAAATTTTACACTGTGGGGTGGCTCTGTGTGTGTCGCGCCCTGGAAACTGCCTCCAACTTACTCTTAAACACGCACTTTGCTCTCCTAATCACTTTGCAATGTCTCCCTATGAGCTTGATTTGAAAAATGACTTTGATTTTGGTGGAAACTTATATATAAAGACTTTGAAGTCATGGGTTAAATTTTTGCTTCTCCAAAAACCCATTTTTTTAATGTTATGTTTTGACACTTTTTCACTAACTTAAAGCAACACTGAATTTCACTTTTCCCTTTGAAATTTTAGCTCAAATGATGAAATTTTCTGCACTCCTTGCAAGGATTGCATGACAGGGCATTTGGCCACGGAAACCATGACTTCACGTGAAGAAATCAACTGACGAATTTTTTGAAAATTTTATCACAAATGACATTGTTTGACTTTTCTTCAAAACAGAGTTTTGAAGAAGAGTCGAAGTCTATCAACATGAAGATGAAACTCTCTGAATCATAACTTTGTAAGGGCCTCACTCTGGCTTGCATGGCTTTATTGGACATATTTGCAGAGCAAATTTATTAATCCCTAGACCTAATTATCGAAAATGACTTTTATCCATTACAAAGTGCAGTTGATAGTTTCAACAAGGTTTATAGGTTTATGTACAAATTTTGCTACCAAGAGGGAATAGGAGTTGCAATTCTAGTTATCAAGCCTACAAAGGAGTGAATAATTCCAGATCCTACAATACAAATATGACTCATTATGGTTCCAGAATAATAGTAGGAAATACGTGTAGCAGTTTCACAATATACTTTGACCAATATTATGTGCCAAATAGAGATCTCGATAGCTAAAAGGATAGGATTTTGATTATTTTTTATTAATTAAACTCTCATATATTGTAAATATTTTGCCATTATTGCTACCAAACTTTTTGGATCTTATTTTTTATGTATTTTTCCTATCTAATACATTAGAAAGGAGGAAAAAAAGGTTGGGCTTTGATGAAAATATAGTTATTGTTTGTGTGTTTTGAAAGCTTCATTAATTTACAGTTTGCCAAGATCATAAGATTTTGATCATTGACACAAAGATTCGTGTGATGGTATCTCTTAGTGTGTATTCTCTACATGTTTCATTGTTTCTCCCTTTGTAATATCATTTGAATGTATTGTCCCCTGATATTTAAATGAGAATAAATGTTTTATAATCCATCCTTGTTTTTTATGCTTTGTCTCGTAGATTCAAATATTTTCATTGTCTCATAGATTCAAATATTTTCTTTGTCGCATAGATTCATCTCCTATGCCCTACTATAGTGGATTATTTTTCTATTTTCATATTTAAGCTATAACGATGACTTGATATGTCTAAGATGTTCCATCTACCTTGCCTTTGTTAATCATTGATTAGATAGCCATGGTAATTTGCCTTAAACCCTAGCTTGTTGACTCCACTTCGCAATGGACTATCTCATTCATTCCCAATCAAGCCCTATTTCAATACAGCATAACTGAAGATCTATCCATTGTGTGAATGTAAAATAATTTGTTAAATTTAGTGATTAAGCTTTTAGAGAGAGCCCTCTCTAGATTGAAGGGGCTAGCCTTCAATATATAATACTTATTTTTAAAGGTTACCTTAGAAAGTTTTTTGATACAGCCAAGAGAAACTTTCTCAATGATAACATCTTGGCAGCCATACTAGGGATACAAAAGTATATCTTCCCCAAAATTGCTTTAATGATCAAACCTACTTTTTGAGGGAAAACAAAAGGCTAGTGTTGTATTTGTTGCAACACCCTCCAAAATTTTGGCTTGCACTCAAATTTCAGAGCCGTATTCGGTCTTTTCCTTGATTATTGCAAACACTTAAGCTCATTCATGAGTTTTCTTGAAGTTCTATGGCCCCTTTTGAATGTTGAATTAAATTTCATCATTGAGCATGTTTGACTATTGTGTAATGTTTGCGAGCCTTTTCTGGTGGTTTCGAAGGTCAGTGTTTGTGTATATGAGTTGCCCCAACCATGTAAACATTTGTCACATTCATACAGAAAGTCTTGAGCATTGTTGCACAAGTGTCATCACATCGTCCTAAAGTCTATCTTAAGTGTCGCACTTGTCGCACCTTGTCATGAGGTAGTCACAAAGAGGGGAATTTTTTGCCTGTGCGTTCTGATGATCTATGTTGTCATGACGTCAAAATATGCTAATTGTGTGATCACAGTTTAAGTTCATCACGAGTCCATCTCTCTTCCCACACTTAGCCATTTTCAGAAAATCTTCCCAATCGGGCAACTTACCTTCACTGGGCCTCGACTGAGTTGCACACTATGTAGTCTTGGCCCTCTTGGATGTGAACTTGTTGCCTGGAACTGCGTAGTGTGCATTCCATGCCCTTTAGGGTTATTATTCTACATGATTATTGAGTCTAGAAACCTCCCTTGACCTCTAGAATTGTGTATTTATGCTTCCCAATTTTCCTTGAACTGCACACTTCACATCTTCAATCCTCAAGCCTTTTCCTTTCTTGGTGGTACTGCATAGTGTGCAGAAAACCCAGCCTCCCTTGGCATCCAAAACTGTGCAGATTATTCCTCTAGTTTCCTTCCCTCAACCGGATCTCACTGCCTCCAGAAACTGCACAGTTCTACTCTCCAAGCCTCCCAGATGCCCAGTCCCCCTTGCCTCTTGAATGTATGCAATCTATCCTCCTAGGTTTCCATATAGCAGCCTCCAATACCTGCTTGAACTATGCAATTTTGTCCCTTAGTGGGCACTGCACAATTTTTCTCCTCGGTGAGGATTGTGCATAAATATCCCTCTATCTAGTTTGAGATGCACTCTATGCAGTCTCAGTGATCCGACTCTCTCCTTGTCTCCAGGAACTAAGCAATTCATAGTCACCAAGACCTTTCTCCCAGTCTGTGACTTGTCTCAGGTTTAGTTCAAGAAATAATGCATCATATTAGACTAGGGAGTTTTCAGATTGATGTCGGCCCGTCATGAGTGAATTGCAAGAATAGGTACATTATCAATTCATGGCGAGATGATGAAGAAAGAGAAGGAGGAGGGAAGCATGCCTAAATGCTCTCTTACAGTTGAACTCGCAAGTGGATTTATCAAGAGCAAGCAAAGCAACACAAGTTTGCAACTACCATCAAAGACTTAAGATCATTGAAGACCATGCATCACCAAGCTATGCAGAGGAGAAGAGAAATCATATCCAAGAAGACATCTAGCACTCAACAACAATAGTGACTTGACATTGCCACATCATCAAGCCAGTCCATGTCAGCAGTTTCATGTCAATTCATGTCATGATTTTTCATATGCCACATCACTATTTTGGACCATGTGTATCGTATTCAAATATATTGTAAAGTGGAAGTCCAAAGGACACACATGAATATGAAGAGTCATGTAAGTTAAAAAGTCATATGAAGTTGAATAGTCATGAGGGTAGTCAAAGAGTCACAAGGGGGAAGCCTCAACCCTTGGTTATAGATACCCCTCATTGTATGAGAAAAGGAGTTTTAACCTTGGCTCATCCCTCAAGGTATTAGAGAGATCAACTATTTCTTTGAGGATCAAGGAGTGGCTCCATTGTCCCACTACTGGGGCTAGTGATGTACATTGGAAACATGTTTCTTGGAACTTTTTCTTAATAACGGATGCCTTTTAAAGCCAACATGTTCTTCATGCACGGACTATGAATGTTTGTAAGACTATTCTGTGGACATTTGTATTTCATGTTTGATTTCACGTGTATTAAAATAGTTGTACTATTTCGGTTATTTTAGTGCTTATCTTATTGATAATTTGTTTTAATGGTTGTTATCAATGTCCCATCCTTGTGGACAATTATGCGGGATACTAGACATATATTTCCTTGTTTGTTGGTTGTAATGAGCCTTGCATTCATTGTGGACTATTCCATTAGATGTTAGACAATTCCTTCAGGTTCATGTGTATCTCTTCCTGGATATTACTCTTACCTCTCACTTAGAGGCTCATTTTTCTCTCCCCCTTTTCAGTAGAAGAACGTCGACACAGTTGCACTGCACACTCACCAGGCACACTCCCCTTGCTTTTTGAAGACACCATTGTAGTACTCGCTTGTGCTGACAGCTAGAGCCAAGGAAAATCTTTAAGGATTTGGAAACCAGGCCTTTATACTGGATGGGACTCCTACACCAAACGATGTGAGGTCTAACTGGGAATTCATATCGGGGACATCTCTTGAATGTTGGTGTGTCCAACACCGTCAATATTTTTGGCACTAGAAGGAGGGTTGCTAGTGTTTTATGGTTGATAGAACCACCAACCCCATCATTCCATTATCTAGTCAAGGTAGAAGCATTCATTCCACCTCCCCTACTCGTGCTTTTGAATTTGGTGACTCTTCTCATCCCAAGCCTGAATGTGAAATTCCATACACATATCCGAGCCATCTGTGCCATCTCCTATCAATTTGTAAAAGTTTTTGGATTGATTCTGGGAGAAATCAGCCTTCCATATACTCCAAAGAAGAACAAGATCACCCCCACAGGGATAATAGTATCTTACATTGAAGAAGTGGCTCTTGCCACTCTTGAAGAATTAGCAGACTCTGTGGAAAAGGAAGAAGAGACTCTACTCTTTCATGAATTTAACAGAGGAAAAATCTTACTCCCGAGTGCAGTTTTCAGTGGGACAAGTGGGGAAGAAGAATAAGAGTAATAAGAGGCATCAGAATTTGACAAAGAGGAGGAAGACAGTGAAGAAGAAGATATGGGAGATAAAAATCTTAATTGGATGATCCAAGGCCCACTCGCATTTTTGGGTATCTTTCATAAGATGTCAAAGCATTCAGAGAAGTTGTTAATGAAATATGACCCTGATACAACAATGAAGGTTGAAGACCATCTAGATAGCATTTACCAACGTTTTCAAACACTTGATATATTTTATGATGATGTTGCATGTAGACTCTTTCCATGTACCTTGGATGGTAGAGCAGTTGTATGGTATCACATCCTTCCTCCAAACTTCATCCAAAATTGGAGGGGGTTTAAGAAGATATTTCTTGAAAATATTGTTGATGACAAGACCCCTACCATGTTATTAAAAGAGTTGGGTAATATTAAGATGGAGCAGAAGGAAAAAGTGAAATATTTCAACCAGAGGTTCAATCACATCTTGAACAAATTTCTAGAAAATACAAAACCTCATGACTCCATCGCCATAGATTACTACACCTTTTACTTGCCAGCAAGTATTGTGCAGCTTTTTCAAGAGAAATGTGAAATAGGCATTAACAGAAAATTATGAAGAGGCTATCGTTGTTGAGAAGGACTTGTGTGCTATTGGAGTCATCTCAGATGATGAACCAGAAAAAGACTCCAAGGACATGGGTAATAAATCTCAGGCCTCTGTGGGCAGGGATAAAGAGAAAGAACCAACTGATATTGAAAACCTAACCCGTCTTGTGAAGTCCCTGACCACTAAAATGGCTGGACTAAAAAAAAGGACAAGCGAGACTACCATGAATGGCAAGCCCCCAAAGAACATGTTCAGAAGGAGTACAGCTTCTAGCAGTAGAAGTAATCAGCCAAAAAAATCTGCGCAGAGTTCCAATGTTCTCCTGAATATTAGGAAAATAGGCATGGATTCATATTTCATGTTTCATTAAGAGCATCATTCAGAAAAGACATTCCCACAATGGAACTAACTCATGAGTAGGATGGATGTGCAACTTGTTGATTTAGTCATGGCTGAAGAGAATACTGAGCCTGATGAAGAGAAGGAAGAAGCTATTGCAGTTGATGAAGCTCCAAGTGTTGGGCATGCAGTGAACATGTTTAATTGCATTCTTGCAGTCTAAAAGAGCATTGCCGAACTAAAAAGCCTCTGAGTGATAGTCCAACACAAAAGAAGAACAACTGATACAACCTAAGAATCTAAGGTCTGACCACTATAATTGAGTTTTCGAAGAAAAAATTCAGAGAAAACCTGTTAAGGAAAATCAACCCACTGACTAACTCATCATAGAACACTCAATGAAAGTCTGGGAAAGCGGTTTTAATGAAAAGTGTTTCTGACATCAGTAAGGACAAAACCATCCTTCCAAAATCAAAAACCAAGTTCCATCCATAGACACCTCGGTCAATCTTCCCATTGTGGATTATATAAAGAAGGTTCATGCAAACATCTCTATGTTCAAACTCACAAAGATCATGAGCTAGCGGGACATCCTTCTATGGGAACTTGGGAAAAACTTTTCAGGTAATGCTACCTTTTCGAACAAGTGAACTAATAAGTCTCCTAATACTCTCCCATATGTACTTAATGAACTCACAATGGACGAAAACACACTCTACCTGCCATTCTTGTTAACGATTTCAATTTCAATGTACACAATTTATTGGTTGATTCAGGTGCATCGGTCAATTTCATGCCATTATCCATTGCCAAGAAAATAAATTCTAAATGGGAAAGGACAAATGCACAAATTATCTAGCTGGACAGAGCCCATGTCCAAGCAATTGATGAACTCATATATCGTATCATCTGTTTATCATCTGACGGACGAGTCCAACAATGTATCAACATAGTGATTGTGGATGTTCTAGAAGCATACATAGTGTTACTAAGTAGAGACTGGTCTAGCAAGATTCAAGGGTAATCTGCCATAGAATGGTCAAACTTATGGCTTTCGTACAAGGGCAGAAATAATCAGATACAGGTAGAATCATAGAGATATATGAAACACATGGTTACTCCCTTGAACGAACATAATGAGTCAATGGATTTTACAGAATTATTATTTGGCAACTACTTTCTGGAAACTTAGTTGGGGTGTTATCTTTCAGAGCCATTCCCAGTTCCACCACACACATAGTTGGATCTCCTTCCTTGTCCAACTGGCAATAATGAATGTTGTACAGTTAGTATTACTACTACTACTACTAGTGTAGTTCATAGTCCCTATACATACGATGTTTGGACTATGCATTTCGATGGTTCCAAAACGTAGTAGGACTCTAGAGTTGGTTGTGTTTTAATAGACCCACTGCAGAGAAAACATTTGATCTCTAGCTACTTGGAATTCAAGTGCACGAATAACACTACAGAGTATGTAGCACTTATCTTGGGCTTACAGAAGGCCATTGACCTCAACATTGCCATTCTAAAAGTGGTAGGCGACTCAGAAATGATGGTACGATAGGTACGTAACACCATACATTGTGTGTCACTGCATCTTAAAAGCTATCAACAAGAGGTATGGCGTCTTATCTCACATTTCCAAGCTTTTAATATTATGTTTGTTCCAATAATGTGTAATCCAACTTCATATGCCTTGGTGAACACTATTGCTAGGATGTCACCATTGAGGGATGGTTTTTCTATTAAAATTTTGTATAAACCTTCTGTCTCGTATAATATCACTAATTTACGCTTTTTTTATGACGACCAATAGACACTGTATTTTATGGTGAACGTTGACATGTTCAAAGACATAGCGATCGTTGAGGATGAGCACGAAAAGGCACTACAGGATGCAGCCAATGCAAGTAAAGTGAACTTCATTCCCAAGGGTATGGTATCATTGGAGAAGTTGTATCATCTGCAGAACCATGTATAGAGACTAGTCAATGCCAAGACCCATAGTTTCACTCTCTCGCATGAGCAGATCAACTTGGGAACTGAGAAGGATACGAAATATGTCAATCTCGGTACTTGTTGCACAGCACAAGAGAAGAAAGTCTTCATTTGCTTATTCAACTAATATTTTTATGTCTTCACATGGACATAGGATGAACTCAAGACATATGACACGTGAATCATCCAACATGTAATATCAATCATGGAAGGGGACAAACCATTTCAATAGAAACTGAGGAAAGTTGATCAGGTGCTCAAAACTCAAAGTGTCATAATATTAAAAAAAAATGCTTCAAATCAAAGAGCTCGTCATTCTAATTCCAACGGTGTAAACGACACTCAAATCTGAGCTCGTATGAAGAAGTTAGAGCAAGTCAAAGTTCAGGTTTTACTTGGAGAGATGGAAGGAAAAGATGACATGACAAGGCCCTTTAGTGAATGGGTAAGCGCCAAGTGGCAGACCACCATTGGCCCTCGCATTTCACAAATCGCATATCACAGGCTGGTTATTTTAAAGAATTGGTCCCAAGAAAGTCAAGGTTGCGATGCAATAAATCCTAATCGCACTTCGCAATAGGGAAGGCATTACAGAAATCGTCCCTAGCATACCTAGGTTGTGATGCAATAATCGCAATTTCACTTTGCAAAAGACAGAAGTCCTCGTGTTAAATAATCAGCCCCAAGAAAGGTCAGGGTTGTGATGCGATAAATCGTAATCGAACACCACAGAAGGTAGAGTTCCATATAATGTTACTCATCATTTCTCCACCAATTGTGATTTTTGAAAGGATCCCAAATGCAATGCGACTATGGGTTACAGTTAATAGTTTTGTCGAGTCTGCCATATTGCAATCGTACATCGCCCACTGCATTCGCAAACCATAAGACTGTCGGTTTTCCATCGATTGCGATTTGCAATGGTAAATTGGCACTGACAAATTATGGACCACCATGAAGTGAAATTTTCACTCAGTTAGCGCTTTTTGGAGCTAATTTATAGGATCATGCCGGAAATGGGGCAATTTGTGGAGCGAATATTGGGAAAACAAGGAGAAGACATAACGTATTCATTTTTTCACCAAATTGGATGCAAAAAGAGGCTAGATAGCCATTTTTGGACATTCTAGACTCATGGGGGTAGGTTTCAGAAGCATTTGAGCATTATAAACACATATTTTTATACTTTTGAGCATAATAGAGAGGCCCAAGCCATTGAAGCTGGACCAAGGAGATGTAGCCCAAGAGGGATGAAATTCTTTATCATGTTCATGTTTTAATGTGTTTTTGATGATGTTCTGTAAATGTTTATGTTGTTGTTCATTCTCTTATTTATGTTAAATTTCTCATAAAATTGAAATAAAAATTCATTATTTCACTTGCAAAAAATCATGAATCCTTAAGCACAATGAAAGCATTTTGTTTATAATCTGAGGAGGATCTTAGCACTACAATCTAATATTCTAAATCAGATCAATTTGGTATCAGAGCACTAGGTGTTCTTTGTGAAAGAAGGATTTAATTGTTTGCAAGTTTATGTCATGCTTACAAGGTTAAAACTCAAAAGAGGAGAAGGGAAGCTAGTTGGAAACCCTGAAGTTGGGTCAAGGGGAAGGAGAGCAAGGTTTCCACAATCTCCAACACCAGTTCAGCCTCAAGTTGCAGTTGAGACTCTAGAGATCATGTCTCATGAAGGAGAACCTACAAACATGACAGAAAATGAGAAGACCTTCAAAAAGGCTTTCTTCGATATGACAGAGATGGTGGAGGTCCTCTCTGAAGAGAGGAATAACAAGTTGCAAGGAGAGATTTCCAAACCTCCCAAAGGAGGAGGTAATGGAAATGAATATAAATCTCCACCCTCTCCACCATCTTCTTCATATTCTTCTTCACAAGCATCTTCACCCTCTTCCACTAACACAACCCTTACTCATACTCATCATCATACTTCAAAAGGAATTGGTAAATCACCTTTTTTAAAACTTGATGTTAAATTTGAGTTGCCCATGTGTAATGGTGAAGTGAATACAAAGAAGCTTGATAATGCATTCGTCAGTTGGAGGTCTATTGCAGGATACAAAACCGTCAAGAGGATGACATAAAGATTTAGTTAGCTTCCTTGAGAATGGAGGGTGTAGCACTAGTATGGTGGGAATCAAAGACCCAAGAGGAGATCAAAAAACACGGTAAGATCTCAATTTCTTGGAATGATTTCATTGTTTCAATCAAAAGACACCCTCTAGCTTATATTCAGAAAGCCATCATGAATTTTCATAACTTTAGACAACTTAAAGGTCAAAATGTGCAAGATTACACCCAAGAATTCAGCAAAAGGTCTTTGATTTTAGGTGTAGGTTTTCAATCACGGGACACATTGATGAAGTACATAGGGGATTTACACAGTTACCTTAGCCATACTATCTTAATGTTTAATCCCAATAATCTAGATGATGTGTGTGTGCAAGCCACTCATCTTGAGGAAAGAGGGAAAAACACCCCAAAAGAAGGTAGTCAAAAGTGCTTTAATGGTAAAGAGAAAGAAAATGGTTTCAAGGGAAATAAAAATGCATCTATTAAAAAAGGAGAGAAAGTTACATGCAAAAATTGTTCTAGAGAGGGTCACGATGAAGTTCATTGTTGGAAGCTTCATCCCAAAATGAAAACAAAGAAATTCAACAACAAAGGAAAAGAAAAGAAAGGTGACGTCACTCAAAAGGATTTGGGATTTGATTTGAGTGATGAAACTAAAATCACAACCATGGGGTTTCAAGGAATTCGCTGCCAACACTAGTTTCTCAAACTCACAAAATGAAACTCCAAATGAAAAGAGGAGAATAGAACTTTTTCACATAAGGGTAATTTCAAAACATAACAAAATTGATACGTTGTTAGATAGCAGCTCTCAGGCCAATCTTATCTTTGAAAACATTGTCAAAAGTTTAAACTTGGAAACCATTCCACATCATAAACCATATTCGCTTGGATGGGTGAGTGACAATGTACAATTTCAGGTTACAAGAAAGTGTAAACTGAGATTTGCCATAATTGTGAATTTCAGAGATGAAGTGGAGCTTGACGTTGTGTTGTTAGATATCTATGGCATCATTTTGGGCAGCCCATACCTTTATGACAGAAAATATATCTTCAATAGACATGAAAACAAATATCATTTATTCAAAAATGGAGTAGAATATATTGTGAGTGTTTAAAGCAAGAAAACAAATCTTTTGCTTGTTAATGCAGGGAAGATGAAAAGACTAGTGCATTCAAGAAATAATTATGTACTTCTTATGATCAAACCCAATAATTATATTGATTATGAAGTGTTTGAAGGTTGTGATTCAAATTTGAGATCTACATTGGTTGATGTTGTTAACCAATATGATGAGGTATTTCAGAAAGCAAAAGGATTTCCTTTCAAGAGGAGAATCCAACATGAAATACCATTGCAACAAAAGTGAATTTTTTCTAACATTGGCATGTACATGATGTCAGTGATGGAAAGCACAGAAATTAAGACGCAAATCCAGGGATTTTTGAATAAAAGGATCATTCGGCCCACTCCTTTTCCATGTGGTGCACCTCTTGTGTGGACGCCTAAGAAGAATGGTAAGAATTTCATTGAATGGGTTTCAAGAAGTGGTTTTCATCAAAGTAGAGTTTTTGAAGGAGATATATGGAAGACGACATTCAAAACCAAGCAAGGTTTGTTTGAATGTCTTGTTATTATTTTTGGTCTTTGCCATGCTCCTACTACTTTCATCCATATGAAGAAATATGTACTGAAGCAATTTCTAGACATGATAGTCTACTTGGATGACATTTTCATTTTCAGAAAATTTCATTATTAACATATCATATATGAGAAAAAAATACTTGATGTCATATGTCAAGAACAATTGTTTCTAAAGATGTCAAACTATATGTTGGATAAAAATTATTTGATGTACTTGAGTCGTGAAATTGGTTCTTCCAAGTGCAATACCATAATTCCAGCAAGTGGGATCTGTGGAAGATGCAGATATGTCACTCTAGGCACCATTCCAGTAGTCCTCTTGGTTGTAACATTTTATGGTGGTATTGACTCCATTCCTGCATACACAAGTGAAAGAATTATACATCCTCATGAAGCCACAGATGCCTTTTCTTTGCTCGCAATTTACACAAGCATGCTCAAGATAGTCATTTTGATAAGAGGTTTTTTGGGAGAAGCCCAATGTTGGAGGAAAGATTTTGTTAATTTTTATTCTATTGTAGCTCATTTGAATTCGTTGGAAGTTATGAAAAAGGTCTTCCAGTGGGGAGGCAAACAATGAGAGGCATTTGATGCTTTAAAACAAAAGACCAATACAGCTCCAGTACTTTCATTTCCAGACTTGAGACATTCATTTAAGTTTCAAGTTGTTGTATGCAACTATGCCATGGGCACAATCTTTATGCAACGTGGTAAAACCATTTCTTTTCATTTAGAAATTTTCAATGGTAAAGTGTTTAAGTTGCAACGACAAAGGCACTTCCATTGGATGGGTTTTCTTCTACTATTCCACTTAGTCAAAACGTATAAGAAAGGTATAAGCGACAAGTTTGTTGACATACTGTCTAGGCCTATAGTTTTTATAACTATTTTCCTCAATCATCCTTTTGTTTTATATGAAATTTATGTTCAGAAGAATACATACTTTCAAGATTTACATTCAAGCTTGGGTCAAAGGAACCAGGTGGAGGAATTTGTTTACAATTTGCATCATAATGCATTGTATCATCTTGGTAAGAAGGATGTTGCTACTGTTAGTAACATGGAAAAATCCAAAGAGTTCATTGAATGACTCCAAATGGTACATCAAAAACTGAAAGATTAACTTGAAAAGGACAAAGGCAATTACACAGCAAGGCACGACAAGCATCGTGTAGATCACAAGTTCCAACTCAGTGATAAATGGATCGAGATTGGAAAGGTGAGTGAATTGTACCCTCACCTGCTGGACAATTGAAAGTGATCCTTTTGGGGTCGAAAAGGATTCCAGTTGGGAGGAGTGATTAGGTGCTCAAAATTAGGCTCAAAAATCAAAGTCTTAGAATCTTGATAAACCTAGCTTTAGATCAAAGAGCTTTTCATTCTGATTCCAATGGTGCAAACGACACTCGGATCTGAGCTTGTATGAAGAAGTTAGAGCAAGTCAAAGTTCAGGTTTGACTTGGACAGATGATAAGAAAATATGATTTGGAAAGGCCCTTCAGCAAATGGGGAAGCGCTAAGTGGTAGACCTCCATTGGTCCCTGAATTTCACAAATCGCATATCGCAGGCAGGTCATGTTAAAGAATCGGTCCCAAGAAAGTCAAGGTTATGATGCGATAAATCGCACTCACACTTGGCAACAAGGAAGGCATTGCAGAAATTGGCCCCCAGTGTACATGGGTTGTGATGCGATAATCACAATCACACTTCGCAAAATACATAGGTCCTCATGTTAAAGAATTGGCCCCAAGCAAGGTCAAGGTTGTGATGCAATAAATCATAATCGCACTTCGCAATCACACACCACAGAAGGCAGAGTTCTGCATTATGTTACCTGTCGGTTCTCCACCAATTGTGATTTGCAAAAGGATCCCAGATGCGATGCGACTATGGGTTACAGTTAATAGTTCTGTCAGGTCTGCCATATCGCAATAGCACATCGCCCCACCACATTCACAGACAATAAGATCGTCGGTTTTCCGTCGATTGCGAATTTTGATGGGATAGTTGGTGTCAACAGATTATGGACCACCACGCAGTGAAATATTCGCTCAGTTGGTGCTTTTTGGATCTAATTTGTAGGATCATGCCAGAAATGGGGCAATTTGTGTAGCGAATATTGGGAAAACAAGGAGAAGACATAACTTCTTCATTTTTTCACCATATTGGATGCAAAAAGAGTCTAGATAGCCATTTTTGGACATTCTGGACTCATGGGAGCACGTTTCTAAAGAATTTGAGCATTGTAAACACATATTTTTATACTTTTGAGAATAATAGAGAGGCCCAAGCCATTGGAAGCTGGACCAAGCAGATGTAGCCCAGGAGGGGTGAACTCCTTTATCATGTTCCTGTTGTAATGTGTTTTTTATTATGTTCTGTACATGTTTATATTGTTGTTCAGTCTCTTATTTATGTTAAATTGCTCATAAAATTAACATAAAAACTCATCATTTCACTTGCAAAATTTCATGAATCCTTAAGCACAATGAAAGAATTTTGTTTATAATTTGAGGAGGATCTTAACACTACAATATAATATTATAAATAAGATCAAAAGTTCATCCAAAACTTGAGCCTCTCATATTGAAGGAGTTGAGAAAGCTACTAGATGCTTAGATCATATACAGAGTGCGACACTCGACGTGGGTGTCCAATTTGGTTCTTGTGAGGAAGAAGTCCGGGGAGATTCACCTGTGTGTAGATTTATGGAATCTCAACTGCGCCTCAGATAAGGATAACTACCCTATGTCATCCATGGAGAAAATACTGCAAACATTATCAGGGTCTGAAATGTTTTCTTTACTTGACTAATATTAAATATATAACTAGGTTTTGGTTTCAGAGCCTGACAGACTTAAAACTACATTCAGAACGAAGTGGGGCACATTCGCGTTACGACAAATGTCGTTTGGGCTAACAAATGTTGGTGTAGCATTACAATGTTTAATGGAAATTTCGTTCCGCAAGCTCATTGGCCATAAAATAGTAGTCTATCTTGAGGATGTAATAGTATTCTCCAAACATAGGTCAGAACACCTACGCTACTTGAAGAAGATTTTCGAGCGATGCCACGAGTAGGAGATATCCTTGAATCCAAAGAAGAGTATCTTTACAGTGTCCGAGGGTAATTTCTTGGGACACATCATTGCTAAAAGTGGGATCAAGGTAGACTCGACAAGGTCAGAACTATCATGCAGATTCCCTTTCTAGTGAATAAGAAAGCTATACAGTCTTTCTTGGGGAAGATCAACTTCCTCTGCAAGTTCATCTTCGACTATGTTGAGATTTTCAAACTGAAACAGGAGATGGTGAAGAATGAAATACTTTACAAATGGGATAAAATGGAAAAGGATGCATTCACTTGTATCAAACAGGCTACAGAAGAAGCACTTGTGTTGTACAACCCAGACTTTGATAAAGACTTCTTTCTCTACACTTTTTCTTTTGATACCTCTCTTATTTTTGTACTCACTTAGAAGGATGAATTGAACAATGAAATACCTATCTCCTTCATGAGTGGAAGTCTGCAAGGAAAAATTCTTAATTTCCCTATTGTGGACAAACAAGATTATGTAGTGTACAAGGCGATAAAGCACTTTAGATCATATATGTATAATAACCGTTGTGTTATCTTTGTTCCACACCCAGCAGTCAGGTCATTGCCTATTCAGCAAGAGTTGGGTGTAAGGAGGGAGAACTAGATGACCAGGTTACAAGAGTGTGATCTAGACATCAAGCCAGTTCACATAATAAAGGGTCATGGTCTTTTCCAATTAGTAGCAGAAGCAGAAAATGCAAAAGAGGAAGAAGAATAGCTCGCAGGATGGGAGCAAGAGTTTGAGATGTATAACGTCAAGAAAGCCTCCTCCACTACAGACATAAAATCTTGGTCCAAAGATGTGTGCCAATACCTCGAGCATGGCACAGTTCCATCTCACTTTTCCACATGACAGAAGAGGGCACTTCGACTTAAAGCATTATCTTATTAGTTGGTGCATGGGGTGTTGTTTAGAAGGCACCACAATGGAGTACTACTCAGGTGTTTGGAGGCACATGATTCAAAAAAGGTATTGTGTGATCTCCATGATGAACCAGTTGGGGGAGATTTCGCAACAAACACTACAACACATAAGGTTATGCAGGTCGACTTTTACTGGCCCACATTATTCAAAGATTCATATGCCTATGCCCGCAAGTGTCTGGTTTGTCAAAGGTGTGCCAACAAAAATCAAAAGTCAACAACCCTATTGTACCCCATTGTAGTGGAAGAACCTTTTTGACAGTGGGGCTTGAACATCATTGTGGAAATTTTCCCGCACTCATCAAAGCAGCAGCACTATATTTTAACTGCTATAGATTATTTCACGTGGTGAACAAAGGCAATTCCGCTAAAATAGGTGAACGATCATGAATTCATGAGCTTATGAAACAAAACATCATTTCCAAGTTTGGCATTCCTACATCACTTGGTTTTGACAATGCAACATACTTTTAATCATTAAGAATTTATGATTTTGCATTGGAAAATGGTATTATCTTGAAGCATTCAGCTAATTACTATCTGCATGGGAATGGTCTTGTTGAATCCACAGACAAGAAACTTATATGTATTATCAAAAATACCATATTCTCTGAACAACGAAACTGACACTCTGATTTGGTGAATGCCTTATGGGTTGACCGAGTCACACCAAAACCTTCCCTGAACACCTCCCCTTAATTCCTAGTGTACGAAAAAGAAGCCATCCTCCCGAAGAGCATCTACTTTCCTTCTCTCCAACTATCACAAGAATCCCATGGCAAGTCATGTTTGTTAGTTCAACGTAGGATGGACACTTTGTAAAAGATACAGGAAGAAAGGTTGAAATCTAAAGAAAAAAAATCACTTCACCAGAGTCCTATCAAGAGGTGGTTTGACAGGAACTCTATAGGGAAAAACAACTTCGACATGGGTGACTTAGTCTTGAAGCAGGATAAAGCCCATGAGAACAAAGGTAAACACACTAAGTTTCAAATCCTGTGGATTGGACCATACACGATACACTAAAAGATTGGCCAACACACATATCATCTTCAATCACTTGACGGGAATATTGACTCTCTCCTTGTCAATGACCAACACTTAAAACAATATTTTCAATGAAAATTTGTGGTTGTGCCTTGCACTATGTACATAGTCTCTTGTTGTTTTTTGTTTGTTTCTTTTCTTGAATTTTGTTTTGGTTTTGTTATGTGAATAAGTGTTGTCCATGATTGTGTTGAGGCTTGCTAATGTGTGTGGCTAAACTACAAAGAGGCTTGTGACACTTCAACATTTGGCTAGCCCTCTGTTTGTCTTCCTTATGTTGGTTACATCTTTTGACCAATGAAGTTCCGAGCGAAAATACGATCCATCTGTTAGGAGAGTTTTCATCCAACCATGAACCCATGGCTAGTCCAGAAACCTTATGCCTACACTCAGTATTTTATGTTGGTATTCTCAAGATTATCCAATTAGTAGAAATAGAGAAGGGGAAAAATCTAAACGAGAAAAAAAAATCAGAGGTCTCTATATGCTTCTTTGAAGGAACAATCTCTTCTGCTCTCAATAAGTCGAGATCCCTCTTTCACCTCAAAATAAATAAGTGTTGATGCACAATTTTGTTTAAATAATTAAATAAAGGTGAAAGAAGAGAAAGGATTCCTATGTAGAAATGTGAAGAAAGCAACTCCATTGGGATATTGTCTAGGCTCCTAGTAGCAGAGCAATGTTTGTGTTCTTGTGTGACTCTGTTGAGGTACTGTCCACACCCGTTGGTAGTGAAGCAACACCAAAGATAAAAAATTATAGTTTGAAAATGTTAGGCTCGTGATCCAAACTACCCTTCACAACTCAAAACATTGTGATTGTGTTGAATCTTATGTTGTGTTCAACCAAGAAAATATACAAGGGACCATGTCTATCCATGGGGTAAGTGGTAAGGCCAAAGTAATATACACGATGAATCAATACTCTCTGAGGAACCAAGGCCCTGCACAGAAGAAAATAACCAAGACAAAGAATTTGGATATCAACCAGTGTGTCTCCAAGTGTTGTACTTTTTGCAACACCCTCCAAAATTTTGGCTTGCACTCAGATTTTATAACCTTCCTTAGTCTTTTCCTTGATTGTTGCAAACACTTAAGCTCATTTCATGAGCTTTCTCGAAGTTATTTGGCCCCCTTTTCATGTTGAATTAATTATCATCTTTGGGCATGATTGATTGTTATGTAATGTTTGGGATATTTTTCCAGAGGTTTCAAAGGTCGTTCTTTGTGTATATGAGTTGTGCCAACCATGTAAACATTTTTCAAATTCATAAAAATGTGTTGATAGTTGTCACACAAGTGTCGTCACAGTCATCCTAAAATCTATCTTTAGTGTCACACTTGTTGCACCTTGTCATGAGGTTGTCACACAGAGGGGAATTCTTTGCTTGTGTGTACTAATGATCTATGTTGTCATGTCGTCAAAGTATGCTCTGTGTGTGATCAAATTTTAATTTCATCATGATTCCATCTCTCTTCCCGCTCTTATCCATTTTCTGAAAATCCTTCCAACTGGGAAACTTAGCTTCATCAGGCCCCAACTGAGCTGCGTAGTCTTAGCCCTCTTGGATGCGACCTTACTACCTAGAACTACAGAGTGCACAGTCCTTGTCCTTTAGGTATATTTTTCTATGCAATTCCTAAGTCTAACAGCCTCCCTTGACCTCCAAAATTGCACAGTTATGCTTCCTAGTATTCCTTGAACTGTGCACTTTGCATCTTCAACCCTCAATCCTTTTCTTTTCCTGTTGGAATTGTGTAGTGCACATAAAGCCCAACCTCCCTTGGCCTCCAAAAATATGCAGATGCTTCCTCAAGTGTCCTTCCCTTAGCCGGAGATCACTGCCTCCAAAAACTGCATAATTTTCCTCTTCAAGCCTCCCAACTACCCAGTCCCCCTTTCCTCGTAAAACTACATAGTCTGTCCTCTTAGGGTTCCATCTCGCAACCTCCACTGCCTTCTTGAACTACGTAATTTTTTCCCTCAGTGGGAACTGCACAATTTTTCTCCTTAGTGAGGATTGTGCAAAAATATCCCTTATTCTAGCCTGAGCTACACTCTGCGCAATCTCCGTGATTAGACTCTCTCCTTGTCTCCTAGGACTGCACAATGTGCAATCATTAGGTCCTTTCTCCCACTTTGTGACTTTTCTTGAGCTCATTTCATGGATAATAATCCATCATCTTAGACTAGGGAGTCTTCGAATTGATGTTGTCCTGTCATGAGTGAATTGTAGGAAAAGGTACACTATCAAGTCATGGCGAGATGATGAAGAAAGAGAAGGAGGAGGGAAGCATGCCTAAAGAATCTCTTGCAGTTGAACTCACAAGTAGATCTATCAAGAGAAAGAAAAGGGACACAAGTTTTCAACTACCATCAAAGACTTAAGATCATTGAAGACCCTGCATCACCAAGCTATGTGGAGGAGAAGAGAAATCATATCCAAGAAGACATCTAGCACTCAACAACAACAGTGACTTTACATTGCCACATCATCAAGCAATCCATGTCAATAGTGTCATGTCAAGTCGTGTCATGAGTTGTCATATGCCACATCAGTATTGTGGACCATGTGTATTGTATTCAAATGTATTGTAAAGTGGAAGTCCAAAGGACACACATGAATATGAAGATTCATGTAAGTTGAAAAGTCATAGGAAGTTGAACAGTCATGAGTGTATTCAAAGAGTCACAAGGGGGGAGCATCAACCCTTGGTTAAATATACCCCCTCATTGTATGAGCAAAGGAATTTTAACCTTGGCTCCTCCCACAAGGCATTAGAGAGATAAAATATTTCTTTGAGCAGCAAGGAGTGGCTCTGATGTCCCACTATTGAGGCTAGTGATATGCATTGTAAACATGTGTCTTGGAACATTTTCTTAGTAACAAAAACCTTTTAAGGCCAGCACATTTTTCATAAATGGACTATGAATGTTTGTAAGACTATTCTATGGATGTTTGTATTTCATGTTTTCTTTTACATGTAGTAATATAGTTGAACTATTTTGGTTATTTTAGTGCTTATATTATTGAGAATGTGTTGTAATGGTTGTTATCGTTGTCCAATCTTTGTGGACTATTCTACGAGATACTAGACAAATCTTTCCTTGTTTGTTGGTTGTAATGAACGTCACCTTTGAAGTGGTCTATTCTGTTCAATGTTAGATGGGTTCTCCTGGTTCATGTGTGTCTCTTCCTGGGTGTTACTATTACCTCTCACTTAGAGGTTGACTTTTCTCTCCCCCTTTGCAGTAGAAGAACCTCGACATAGTTTCAATGTGCACTCACTAGGCACACTCCCCATGCTTTTCTAAGACACCATTGCATCACTCTCTTGTGCTGACAGCTAGATCCAAGGAAAATATTTAAGGATTTGGCAACCGAGCCTTTATACTATATTAGACTCCTACACTAAACAGTGTGAGGTCTGATTAGGACTTCATATCGACGAGATCCCCTGAATGTTGGTGGGTTCAGCACCATCAACTGTTAGATAACTGTTGGCATTATGTTACAGGTGTTGTCCTTGATGGCAACTCACTCAGACGACAGTTCATAGTGTAGTAGACTAACAAGCAAAGAATTATAGATCAAACTCCAAAGAATGAAGAAAGAGAGGTATACACAGGTTCACCTTGTCAAAGATGTGTATACACGTAGGTTTACTGAACAAAAGGAGTGCATACGCACACACACACTTTCATAGAAGGAAAAGCATGTACATGTTGGAAAACTAAGTTTTTGGTCCAAGGTATTTGGTCCAAGGTATTTTGATCCAAGGTATTGGTCCAAGGTATTTGGTTTTAGGTATTGGCCCTAGGTATTTGGTCCAAGGTATTGGTCCTAAGTGGCTTTGGTCCATGGTATTGAGAAAGGACTAAAACTATATAAGGTGTTGACCTAGATTCTCATTGATGTCAATATGGCAATATTCTAGATGAGTAAACAATGGTGTGAGACCAAGGAGAAGGAGAAGCAGATCCATGAAGAAATAGGAGCAGCCAAAGAAAATCCAGAGGAAGAAGTTCAACGGAAGAAGCAAAGAGGAACACACAGTTGAAAAAGGTATGAACTAAGAATCAAAAGAGGAACACACATCAAGAGGAGAAGCCAATGGAAGAGAAGTTAACAGAGGAGCCATATCATGCGATATTAGAGGAATAACAAAGCAGAGAAGAGATAATGGAGCGGTATCAGAAGCCACAGGAAAGCCAAGTAAGTGTAAGAGCAGAGGAGTAGAGCTACCAAAAGCCAAAGGAAGAACTATCGGGAGTATCGCATATGCCAAGAGTATAATGGAGGAGTAAAAAGAGTGGAGGAGTATATATATATATAGATGCGATATAATAACACAGACCCGAACAGGTTATAGCAACAATCCTTAATATGACATCGTATCCACGTTCAACAGTTAACTAGTGGGTTTGTAATAGTGGCAACGGTTTTCGCGTGGACTCAAGGTTGTAAGTGGTATTTGGGGCTGATCACCTGATACCATTCATCGACCAATGCATGGCAAGAGAAGGAGAGAGGAAACTACCTTATCGGGTGGGTAATCCTGGTGCATGTAGCTCACCCGATATTGTTGTCTAGCGTTGGATCAAATGCAGTTTTGATCTATGGTGCAGGATCACCGAGCAGCTTTGTTGGTCGAGTGTAATATCAACCGTCGGATGGGATGGAAGGATCTACAGTGGAGGATTGATCCGGAAAAAGGAAGACATTGGAAAATGTGCAAAGGCTGTAAAAAGGTAGAAAAGGTAAGTTACACATGATTATTGTGTATTTCTATTATATAAACATTATAATAGAAATAGTGTGGATATAAGGTTTTCTGGGTATTTCATATGTATCCTTGTATTCCGGCTTTAAGCCTTGCCACATTAAAATATGTTATTGTGATATATATATATATATATGGACCCACCAGACCATTACAATATGATGTATTGTTATATCGCATCCGCCTATCGAAACTCTCATATCGCAAGTTATGAAGGGCTATCACCCCTGAAACCCCCGACTGCGATATACAGTTGTGGACCTGATGGTTCTATTACATTGCACCCTAATGGTATATCGCGTCTGTCATATTGGGAGTTATGTATCGCATCGTTTAAAGCCCTTGTCACGTTAAAAATACGATTGTGATAATAACACGGACCCAACTACACCATTGAAATATATACATATGGACCCGATGGATTCATTAAAAATATTTCATTAAATGTCGCATCCGTCCCATCAGCAAAAGGGGAATTGGCCATGTTGCGTGCAAATTTTCCGATTGCAATAAAGTTGTGGAGGAGCGGCCCTGATGAAGTTATAGATGCGAGCGTAATGAATTTGAAGTCTGGCCTTATGTGTTCAGAGGGTGTTTTTTGTGTATTTCCTGTGCATTCTTGTATTCTGATATATTGTATGGTCTTGGGCTTAAAGGCTTAAGGCCTTGTCATATTAAAGTGGCGATTGTGATAAAAGGATGATGTGGCATGTGGGACCTCTATATGGCTATAGCCTCTCTTATATGGTTTCGATAAACAATAATGAAGTCTATTGTACGAATATTATTAAAAGGGCCTCTCTAATATATTTATTTCTTTAATATGCAATATTATTGTAATTCGACCTCTCTTCCAAATTAACGTGTCTTGTGAGTATTGAAACACTCAAATAAACAAAGGAAGCCATGGATCGGGAAGCCAAAAGGTTGAGCGAGCGTTAAGGAAGCCAAAGCTCAAGCGAGCAAGTAGGAAGCCAAAGGTCAGGCGTATCAGGCATATATAACATAGAGCAAGGAAAGTATTGGTTGTTGGAAAAACTAGAAGATACAGAGGCAACGGTAGGTCCAGCAGGAAAGGAGGAAGCCGAAGGTCCAACAGGGCAAGAGGAAGTCGAAGGTCCAGTAGGACAGGAGGAAGCCGACGGACGACCAACTCTGTTGATCGGGCTAACCTATGAAAGGCTCATACCAACGATGAATTAATCAAAGCTTAGTGCAACTAATAATAGACTCACTAAAGTTGTGTGGAGACATTATCAGAGATCATGAGGGCTATTGTAGACTCTGTGTGGACAGTATGAAGATTTGTATAGACTTCTTCATATGAATACTGATTTCCATTGATGTTATAGCACGGAGACTACAGTGACGCTATAAATAGACAGAACTCAGTAAAGAAGAGTTCTGAGAGCAGAACATTACTATCAAACATGTCTTGACAAGAGGGTTGGAGCCCTTAGGGTTGGTGCCTCAGAAGTTTGAAGGAATAGTGTCCTTGGATTTGATGCTCCTATATCCAAGGTTGGTGCCTTAACAAATCAGATCCAGATAGTTTGTAGCAGAGGGTTTGAGCCCTTGAGGTTGGTGCCTCTGAACTAGAAGGATTGGTGTCCTGGGAGTTGGTGCTCCTAAGTCCAAGGTTGGTGCCTTGACAAAACAGAGTTAGTGCTCTGAAGGTTGGAGCCTCACAAAAGTCCAAGTTGGTGCTTGGAAACAGATTGGAATCATATATATATATTATATATTTATTATATGTTCTATTTTTATTTCAAATATTATATTAATAAAAATATTTATTCTTGTTGTTCATCTTGTGTTCTGAATATAAATGTTTTAACTGGTAAAATAACAATTGAAAAGGAATATTGATTCACCCCCCATCAGTATTTCCAACAATTGGTATCATAGCTAGTACCTTCACTCAAATCCTAACAGCTTGAAGGTTGATCTTTAGAACACAAATGGCGAAGCCAAGGAAGAAAGTCTCCAACCCTCCTAAAGATGTGTCTCCCTCTACCACTAAAATAGAAGAAAATCAATTTGAGAAGGCTCCATGGTTCAATGGAAACTTTGATGTGTGGGAAGCAAGAATGAGGAAATTATTAAAGACTCAAGGCATTGAAATCTGGAAATTAGTTATTGTTGATAGCGTGATGGATAAAGAATCCAAGAAGTACTATGAAAAAGCAATAAAGGCAATCTTGAATGGGCTACCTGATTCTATAAAGAACAATTTAGGAAAATTTTCGTCAGCAAAGGGTATATGGGACAAAATTCATGACCTTCACTCAAAAGGAGCATTGACCATGACCATCAGTCAAGAAGATGATGGAAATCAAGAACAAGATCCAAAACCCATCATAGAAGCTGAAAATGAGAATGATGACATCAAGGCTAAAGAAGACCTAGAAGATGAAGAAAATGAAAAAGATTTTGTAGAAGATCTCCTCACTCAACTTATAGCTACCATGGAAGATATTATCAATTTGAAAAAGGAAAACAAGGAACTTAAGAAGAAAGCACTAGCTGGTGACCAAGACCAAACAAGGAAGAAAGTTGACCTTTTCGAGCTTCAAATACAGGAAAGGGATGAAGAGCTTGCCAAGCTAAAGAAGGAATTTCATCAAAGTAAAAGAATTCAACATGAAGAATTCATATCCATGACAAATCAATTAGATAAAGAAAATAACTAGGAAGATACCTTGTCAAGTCAACTTGAACAAAGGCACAAGAGCTTGAACAAACTTGAAGAAGAGATTGGTCAGTACAAGATAGAGGTCTCCTCTCTCAAATCTCAACTACAAGAAGCAAGAAAGTTAGCACAAGGAGATGAGAAGACAATGTAAGCATTGGAAATCATAGAAGAATAGGTTGATGAAGCAGAAAAGGAGAGAAACACCATGATATGTCAACTAAAAGCAAAGTATGAAGAAATCTTCAAATTAAAATCTAACATCAAACTTCTCAAGGCTGAAACATGTAAAGCTACAAGGATCAAGGAAGAAATGGAGAGCATTCTAGCAAAGGAAAATGAAGAAATCTTCAAAATGAAGTTAGATATCATCTCCCTTAAAATAGAAGCAAATGAAGTTGCTCATATCAAGGAAGAAACTGAGAAACAACTTGCTAAGAAGAAATATGAGTGTGAAAGATTGGAAGAAGAGATTGTCTTCCTCAGGAAAAAGGTTGAAGGGATGAACAAAACCTTGAAGAGCTCTCAAGCCTTGGATGACATGCTCAGCCATCAAAGATGCCCATTTGATAAATCAGGTCTTAGGTATGCAGGTGAACCATCAAACAAGAATGATAATGCTTCAAACAAAAAGGATTTGAAGAAGCCAGAAAGAAATGGTGATGCTCCCAATTCTAGCAAAGGCAAGAAGAAAAATCAAGGCAACAATGGAAGAAATCTTGCTCCAAGAAAAAATGTAGATAATGTCAAGGATTCTAGAAGCAATGGTTATCATCAAAGGATCTCAAGACAGAAAGACTTTAGAAGTACATGAAGGAAATCTCCATTTCCCAGGTACCAAAGTTTATTTCTTGGTTATTGGTATTCTTGTACAAACTTGGTCACACGGCAAAAGATTGTAAAGCATATCATAAAGGTATATGTTATTGTCCCCAACCATATCATAATGATAGATATTATGGTCCCCAACAATCTCCAAGGAACAATTTTGCAGGAAGAAATCATGAATTCTTATTCATGAACAATGTAGAATGCTTCAAGTGTCATAACATTGGTCATATGGCACGTGATTGTAACTTAACTTGGGCCCTTACACAAGCTAGAACCCTGAAAAATAAGAAAGTTACACAAGTATGGAGAAGGAAGGAAATACAATCCGAAAGTCCCTTGAACTCTCCAACCAACAACACATGTTATTGGCCTGATTTTTGACAATCTAAGCATTTGATGGGAAGACTCTGCCAAAATAGATGATGCATACAGTTAGGGGGAGCCTGTGATTCTTGATCATTATTGTAGAAGCTATTTGTGAAAGGGTCCTTATGAAATCCTTATTGAGTTATATCAACAATCATTCTTTGATAAAGATCGTCTCTCAAGAGCACCCATTGAAGAATTGATCTATTAACTATTCTTTGAACTGTAGTTGAAGATGTTTTTCACTTGATCACTAAGTATTAATTGGAGCAACAGAGAAGGTCATCTAATACTAGAGAAATAGGGCAAATAACTATGTGTTGATATTACAAATGTTAAATGGTTTGACTCAGGGATTTGATGTGAGAACAAGTAAATTATGGATACAAATAGAGGCAATCTTCAAACAAACAGATACATTTGAAATGGAGCATGACGCAAGAGCAGTTGGCATCATCTAACCAAAACTGAAGCATTGGAAAAAGATGAAATCAAAAAAAAGAATTTGAAAGACTGTCATAGATTGGATATTAAAATCAACTAGTGGAGATAACATGCATAAACCTTTACAAGAACACAAGGAAAAGATGGCTAATCAAAAATACTATAGAAAGGAGAATGTTGTGTAGTGGAATATAGCTTAGTAACTTAAGGAGAAGCACAGAAATACAAAGGAACTCTGATCTAAAGAGAGATAGCAAGAAAGGCAATTTCAGTGGCATTTTCTTGATCGGACTATGAAGGCCCCTTAATTCTGACTGTGGAGACAACAAAATATGGATTGAAGCATAAAAACTTGGACTTAGACACTTGGTGTGTGGCCATTTGCAATCTGTTTGAAAGCATTGAAGTGGAGCATCTTTAAGCATTGTTGAAGCCATGATAAAGTAGTTCTGAGATGTGAAGAGGGGATAATGTGATAGTTGGAGTAATCCTTCTATCTTGAGTAAAAAGAAGAGAACTATGACAGGGGGAGTAACAGACCCATGAAGATCTACTATTCATGAAGAAGAGTAGCAGTTCGAAAGGGGGAATCCTTGAGAAATCCTTTTCCATTGATGTCAAAGGGAGAGAGAGGAATAATATTGCCATCAATAACAAAGGGGAAGATTGTTGACCTAGATTGTCATTGATATAAATATGGCAATATTTTGGATGAGTAAACAATGATGTGAGGCCAAGGAGAAGGAGAAGCAGATCCAGGAAAAAACAATAGCAACCAAAGAAAATCCAGAGGAAGAAGTTCAATGGAAGAAGAAAAGAGGAACGCCCAGTGGAAAAAGGCAAGAACTAAGAATCAGAAGAGGAACACGCATCAGGAGGAGAAGCTAGTGGAAGTGCAGTTAACAGAAGAGCCATATCATGCAATATCAGAGGAATAACAGAGTAGAGCTATCAAAGCAGAGAAGAGGTAGTGGAGCGGTATCGAAAGCCACAGGAAAGCCAAGTAAGTGTAAGAGATAAGGAGTAGAGCTATCGGAAGCAAAGGAAGAACTATAGGGAGTATCGCATATGCCAAGAGTATAACAGAGGAGTACAAAGAGTGAAGGAGTATATTATATATATATATATTATTTATATTAGATGTGATATAATAACATGAACTCAAACAGGTTATAGAAACAATCCTTGATATGACATCGTATTCGCGTTCAACAGTTAACTATTGGGTTTGTAATAGTGGCAGCGGTTTACGAGCGGACTCAAGGTTGTAAGGGTATTTAGGGTTGATCACCCGATACCATTCATCGACCGACGCGTGGCAGGAGAAGGAGAGAGGAAACCGCCTTATCAGGTGGGTAATCCTCATGCATGTAGCTCACCCGATATCATTGTCAAGCATTAGACCAAATGCGGTTTTGATCTATGGTGCAGGATCACCGAGCAGCTTTATTGATCGGGTGTAATATCAACCTTCAGACGGGATGGTAGGATATATGGTGGAGGATTGATCTGGAAAAAGGAAAACATCGAAAAAATGTGCAAAGGCTGTAAAAATGAAAAAAAGGTAAGTTACGCATGATTATTATGTATTTCTATTATATAAACATTATAATAGAAATAGCGCGGATATAAGGTTTTCTGTGTATTTCATATGTATCCTTGTATTCCGGCTTTAAGCCTTGCCACATTAAAATATGCGATTGTGATATATATATATATATGGACCCACGGGACCATTACAATATGATGTATTGTTATATCGCATCCGCCTATCGGAACTCTCATATCACAAGTTATGAAGGGCTATCACCCCTGAAACCCCTGACTGCGATATACAGTTGCAGACCCAATGGTCCTATTATATCGCGCCCTAATGGTATATCAAGTCTGTCATATTGGGAGTTATGTATTGCAACGTTTAAAGCCCTTGTCACGTTAAAACTACGATTGCAATAATAACGCGGACCTGACTACACCATTGCAATATATACATATGGACTTGATGGATTCATTAAAAAAAGTTCATTGAATGTCGCATCCATCCTGTCGGCAGAAGGGGAATTGGCCATGTTATGTGCAAATCTGTCGAATGTGATAAATTTGTGGAGTATCAGACCTGATGAAGTTATAGATGCAAGCATAATGCATTTGAAGTCTAGCCTTATGTGGTCGGAGGGTGTTTTCCGTGTATTTCCTGTGCATATTTATATTCTGATATATTGTATGGTCCAGGGTTTAAAGGCTTAAGGCCTTGTCATATTAAAGCGACGATTGCGATAAAAGGATGACGTGGCATGTGGGACCTCTATATGGCTATAACCTCTCTTATATGGTTTCTGTGAACAAATAATGAAGTATATTGTATGAATATTATTAAAAGGGCCTCTCTGGTATAGTTATTTCTTTAATATGCAATATTATCGTAATTCAGCCTCTCTTCTGAATTAACATGTCCTGTGAGTATTGGAACACTCAAATAGATAGAGAAGCCATAGGTCGGGAAGCCGAAGTATCAAGCGAGCGTAGATGGTCGAGCAAGCGCGGAGGAAGCTAAAGAGATCGGAGGAGGGAGGCCAAAATGTTGAGCGAGCGTTGAGGAAGCCGAAGCCCAAGAAAGCAAGGAGGAAGCCAAAGGTCAGGCGTATCAGGTGTATATAACAGAGAACAAGGAAAGTATTGGTTGTTGGAAAAACTGGAAGAAACAGAGGCAGTGGTAGGTCCAGTAAGACAGGAGGAAGCCGAAGGTCCAGCAGGACAAGAGGAAGCCGATGGACGAGCAACTTTGTTGATCAGGCTAACCTATGAAAGGCTCAGTCCAGCGATGAATTAATCAGAGCTTAGTGTAGCTAATATTAGACTTACTAAATTTGTGTGGAGACATTATCAGAGATCATGAGGGCTATTGTAGACTCTGTGTGGATAGTATGAATATTTGTATAGACTTCTTCATATGAAGACTGATTGCCATTGATGTTGTAGAATGGAGACTACAGTGAAGCTGTAAACAGACAGAACTCAGTAAAGAAGAGTTCTGAGAGCAGAAAATTACTATGAAACATGCCTTAACAAGAGGGTTGGAGCCCTTGGGGTTGGTGCCTCAGAATTTTGAAGGATTGGTGTCCTTGGAGTTGGTGCTCCTATATCCAAGGTTGGTGCCTTGAAAAATCAAATCTAGATAGTTTGCAGCAGAGGGTTGGAGCCCTTGAGGTTGGTGCCTCAGAACTGGAATGATTGGTGTCCTGGGAGTTGGTGCTCCTAAGTCCAAGGTTAGTGCCCTAACAAAACAAAGTTGGTGCTCTGGAGGTTGGAGCCTCACAAAATTCCAAGTTGGTGCTTGGAAACATATTGGAATCATATATATATTGTATCTATTTTATTACAAAGATTTTATTAATAAAAGCATTTATTCTTGTTGTTCATCTTGTGTTCTGAATATAAATGTTGTAACTAGTAAAATAACAATTGAAAAGAAATACTAATTTACCCCCCCCACCCCCCTCTCATTATTTCCAACATAAGGAGGAGAAGATCATTAGGCCAATGTGTGAAAGTATCGAATATCTGATGAAGTGTGAGATCTAGTATGCAGGTTATTGGCTTATCGTGCTTTGCTTGATCTAAAGCAAGGATGAAATTTAGTGGTTGATGAGGGATAAGATCTAATCGAGATCTTAAGGCTTGAAATGAATTATCATTATGTGGTTTGATCATGTATAGTCTAGATTTGAATACTGACGCATGTATTATTCTGTAAATGTTATGATCTGGGTATAACTGAAGTCTAGAATAGCTGCAAAATTATGAATTAATATTTACAAATGTGTACGTTGGTTGGCTTTGATAAAAGTGCATATACACGCCGGTTTGATACATGGAAGTAGTGTATACCTTATGAAGTATGTTTCAGTTGTTTTTTTTTTGTTGTTGCAGAGTTCTAAGTTCTGCTTTGGGTTCTGGTGACTGTATTCTGGTGACAGTATTATGAATGATCAGATTGATTGATTGTGATTTTCTACAGTGATGATGGGTGGTCAAAGTGATTGATTGATTCAATTGTGATGTTTGAGTTTCAGTGATTGGTTAATGCAGATGTATATGATGGTTGTATGGCAGTAGTGATTGATTTTGAGCTTCAATGTTGTTAACGGGTCCAGTATGAAAATTGGATGAAACGTGGCCTTCAAATTGTGGTGTTGTGATCCAGGAGTATCCAGTCTGAAAAATTATGAAACGTGGTCCCTAGAGGAAGAGAGAAGGTCGTAGCCTTCTGTAGGTTGATGCCTATGTACTGGTAAACATATTAGCCAGTACAAGAGCTAGGGGGGTTGTAGCTCCCTTCTAATAGTAGCTGGAAAACAAGTGAAGGTTGGAGCCTTTAGTAGGCTGGTGCCTACATACTAGTAAACAGATCGGCTAGTACAAGAGCTATGGGGTTGTAGCTCCCTTCCAGTAGAAGCTGGAGAACAAGAGAATATTGTAGCCTTCTGCAGGTGGGTGCCTGCGTACTGGTATGAGTTTGCACCAGTACAATATTGTAAACAGGTTTTTCTTATATTAAAAAGAAGACAGCAGCAGGTGGTTTTTGTCCTGCATTGGGTTTCCACCTTAAATCTTGGTGTTCATGTGTGATGGTTTTTTAAGATTTTACTACACATGGTTACTATTTATATGGTTAATGAAGTTTTGATGCACAGATCAACATATGATGAATTAACTAAATCATAAGTTTGTTGGATATACGCTAGTTGTCTTAAATACAGTTGCGCGTACACATGAGTTACCTTCATTAAAGTAGCGTATATAAATTCGAGTATGAAAAGAAAAAGATCATATTGATTTGACTAATACTGATTCACCCCCTTTTCTTAGTATTATTTCTGACAATTGGTATCAAAGCAGGTCCTTTGATAGAATCTTGATCGCTTGAAGGAGATCCGTAGAAACAATGGGAAAGAAGCTAAAGAAGAAAGCACCTCAGAAGAAGAAGACAACTCAAAGAAATAGCGACAGAAGGAGAGACAATTGGTTGTTAGGTGGATGCAAATATTCAAATTATGAAGCACCTCAGATTGAAGATGAACAAGCAAATGAAGCATCAGGTATAAATTTTTGGTCTTCTAGTGATACCTTTCTTTGTTCATGCAATATTGGATATATTGGAAGTGATGGTGAAAGAAACATAGAGACAGAAGTTAAAAGACTCGCAAATAAAATCTTAGATCAACAAGATCTATTTAACAAAAGGAGTGTGCCTTCAAAGAAGAAGTTACCAGACTAAAAGTGCAGCTAGAGGAAGGAAACAAAGTAAGGAAGCAGTACAAGGAAAGGGAAGATCAATGTCAAAAGATGCAAAATGAAGTGACATCATTAAGAAATGAAATAAATGATCAGAGTATAACAATAAAGAGACTTAAAGATAGATCCAATTACTATGTAAGACTTGAAGCTAATATCCTCTCTCTAAAATAAGATCTTGAAAATAAGCAGAATAAATAACTACCTCAAGCAGATGAAGAACAAGAAAATGAGATTCTTAAATTAAGGCAACAAGTGGAAGAAGGAAGAAAGGCTAAAGAAATCTTGAAGAAGCAATATCTGGAAAAGGAAGAGCAATATCATGTTGAGGTAAATATCTTAAAATGTAAATTAGAAGAAAAAGATAAACTGTTACGATGTCAAGATAGTACTAAGATTTTGGATAATATTCTTAGTATTCAAAGGTCTCCTACCATCAAAACTGGTCTTAGTTTTCATGAATCTGTTGAATGTGAATCTAGTTCACAAGGTAAGGCAAGGAACTCTAATGAAAAATCTGAAATGCTCAACAAGGAGATGAGAGGTCAACCCCATCAACAACCAAGGAAAGAAATTCTTCAAAGAAAATATTTTACTCCTAAATGTGGAAGTGATAGTCGGTTATTTCCTTCGATGAATGATGTTGAATGTTTTATATGTCATAATCTTGGACATGTTGCAGCCAGATGCAGAAGTAGAATGGTTCAAGACCGTCACATAGAAAGATCATCACGTTCCAGGTAATTTAAGGGATATTGCTTTGCTTGAAATATGTTTGGTCACAAAGTCATTGACTGTTATAGAAGGAATATGAAACATGTAAGAAGTTATGCTTGTAACAAGTTTGGACATATAGCAAAGGAATGCATGAGAAAATTTTGGCCACCATACCAAAGGGAGAAAACATCATCACACTCGAAGATATGGAAGAAAAAGGAAGTACAATCAGAAATATGTGGCATGGTACAGTGTACAGACATAACAGACTCAGGGGAGTTGAAATTATGAAACTTCAGTGTTCTAAATCTTATATGCAATTTTCATAAAGACAAGTCCTGTATATACGCAAGTTAGAAGTTGCACAGTCGTGTATGTGGTGTTTTGAAGAAAAAGCAGTGGGACAGACTCAAGAAAAGGAGACTGATATGGTTCAGTCACTTATCAGCTCTGTTAGATGATTGTTACAATCTGCTAATGATATGTGGAAATGTGTTGGTGCTCATAAGGTGTTAAAAAGTTGATCTATATCTTATTAATGATGATGCCTTGATGACTCTCACTGATATTTGCAATGATCAGATCTGACAATGAACAGATGGCACAGATTCAGGGGGAGCATATGCTTCTAATAATGCATTGTTAGCATTATGTTAGAAGATATTGGTACTTGAAGATGCTTATATTTCTTGATCCACATAGTTGTTTTGATTTAGATTATTCTTTTGATGATGTACACATACATGATGTTGATCTTGATGCTGCTGACAGATGTTGATGGTGCAGATCATATATGGTGTATGATAGTTGTTGATGACTATCATGGTCTTGTTTAGATTGTTGGTTGATTTGAAAACGAGACCTTAGACAATTATTAAGATATTACAGACTCATGTGCATGGATTTTCTTATGTTGCTTTGTGCAATGGATCAATAATATTGCGAAATACATAGACAATGAAGCAGTTAAAGAAACATAATAGAAAATACACATAAACACAGCAAGTTTAATATGGAGTTCACCCAACACTCCTGGGCTACATCTCCTGGTCCAGCCTTCAGTGGTGACCTCTCTATTATGTCTTTGAAAACAGAGTTTTACAGAAGTGAGCTCAATTTAAGTCTCACACAACAGATACAAGACAACAAGACTTTACTTGGATCCCCCAAGTCTTTCTGAGTACACAGACTCTCCTCACTGACTCTCTGTCTATGTTTTCTCTCTGTCTCAACACTGCCTCTCTCTGTTTCTGGCAGTCTGTGGCTTTAAATCCAATCTACGATGTCTGTTCATTTCCTCTTCTCGGGCTTTCTGGCTCCCGACCTTTGTCCACTCAAATCCCTCTTCTGAGCATTAGCAATCACTGCATAACTTCTTTAGGGAAGGTGGCCACCTATTTTGCAATGGAAGAGTCCATCGTGCCTTTGAAATCCCCTAAATATTCATTCTCTATTTACACAGAGAAATGCATTCAAACATGGTAAAATCTGCCAAACACTATTCATCGGACTTCAAAAGTCCTTAAATCCTCTCTACATTCCTATCGGGTCCGCCTGAAATCACTTATCGCATGTCGCAAATGCCTGTTCCATGGTTTCCCTTTGTATTTTTAAAATACATTAAAGCATTGAAAAATCCCGCAAAACAGCCATATCGGACTTGAAACAATATATATTTTCAGTCACAAACCCTTCCGGGTCCTATTTTCATCGCATTGGCGCTTCCCTTCATATTTCGTTTGATAAACAAAATACGCGAAAATACATAGAAATTGTCATTTGATGGACCTCAAATTTTATGGAATATCATTTATAGCTCTATCGGGGCCGGCTATATATATCTTTATTATATTATATATATATATATATATAATATATATATATATATGTATGTTTGTAATGTATGTATGTATGTGTTGTATGTATGTATGTATGTATTGTATGTATGTATGTATGTATGTATGTATGTATGTATGTATGTATGTATGTATGTA
This sequence comes from Pinus taeda, assembly GCA_000404065.3. Lineage (NCBI taxonomy): Eukaryota > Viridiplantae > Streptophyta > Pinopsida > Pinales > Pinaceae > Pinus > Pinus taeda. Next base: position 1,027 of record APFE030294448.1, on the reverse strand, counting down.
TGTATGTATGTATGTATGTATGTATGTATGTATGTATGTATGTATGTATGTATGTGTATATGTATATGTATATGTATATGTATATAGCCCCGCTCCTCTGTGTAGTTCCGATGCAATATTGCAATGTGATTGATCGCAATCGCATATCGCACATACCCCCAGGCCGTTTGGAAAGCGCTCCATTGTGGTTTGCCGATGCAATATTGTGATGCAACGTGGGTCGTTGATCTGCGCGCTTGATCGACGGTCCTCTTTGACCCCGCTGATCGCTATTGCATTTCCCATGTAGTAACCTCCGATAGCCTCTACCTGCCACCACCAATACGAATTCTAAATCACAGGAAAAATAAAAATGCGAGAGCATAACACATAAAACACATATACACAGAGATTTCCCACTGGATCCCAAAAGCGGGACTACCAGCTTGATTTTTCATTATTGTTCCTTTCAATGTTACAATACATATTTATACATGTCGAAGCATCCAATACCATGGACCGAAAACCATGGCGTCCAAAACCATGGATCGAAAACCATAGGTAGGTTTGCCCAACCTAACATAGGGTCCAAAAAAAAATTTCCCAGGGCTCTACCCCCCCTCTAACCCCCCGGTTCACTACGTAGGTTAGTTGTGGAAAGAATATAACACATCCCAACAATCTCCCATTTGTTGTTTTCTTTCCACAGGGCGCCACAAGAGAGCTTAGTCATTTTTCCAGCCCTGAAATGCCCATTGTTCTCTACACCAAGAGAACTTCTCAGAGCTCACAGATTTTGTCAATGCATCTGTAGTATTCTTCAAAGTGTCCACCTTTACAAGAAACACCTTTTTTTCTTCTATCATATCCCTCACAAAGTGATACTGAACATCAATGTGCTTTGTCTTTGAATGATAAGCAGGGTTCTTTGCCAAGAAAATTGCACTTTGGCTGTCACAGTCTATCTTATAGCTCCCTGTACTAACCCCATACTTGAACACAATCTCTACAACCAAACTACTTCCTTGCTTGCATGAGTGGCTGCCAT
>APFE030294443.1:111170-124834 GCA_000404065.3 Pinus taeda | reverse complement strand
GAACAAAAGTGAATATTTCTAAAACCTGTTTCTACCCCAAGTGGCCCTTGATGTCTACTTTCTAACCCAATTTGAATCACTCAATTTGGATTTGAAACGAAAAAGTTAGAACCAAAACATTGACAGGGTGTCTAGCGGACAGCTCAGGAACAGAGTTGGGACAGTCAGTATTTGGAGGCCTAAATGAATGAATTTTTAAAACCTGTTTCTATGGTATATACCCCTATGAATCTAGTTTACAATGCAATTGGAATCACTCATTTTTGATATCGTATGGGGAAGTTATGATCAAAATACTGACTGTCTATCGTAAATCAGCACTCTTAAAACTATGTCTTTCTGGCTGTTCCTTACAGTATTTGACCTATCAATTCTTCTTGTATTCAAAACATGTTTCTATTGGAGATCAATAAATGAATCTATTTTCATTTCGAATTTGAATCATTCGAATCCGACATCAAACGAAAAAGTTATGCTTGAAATATCAACTGTTGGTCTAAGCCGGGTAATCGAAAACGACTCTATTATGCAGGTTGTTCTAAACAAATTTTACATATCATATCATTGAGTTTTTAAAACCTGTTTCTATTGGATATCAATAAATGAATCTATTTTCATTTCCAATTTGAATCATTCGAATCCGACATCAAACGAAAAAGTTATGCTTGAAATATCAACTGTTGGTCTAAGTCGGGTAATCGAAAATGACTCTATTATGCAGGTTGTTCTAAACAAATTTTACATATCATATCATTGAGTTTTTAAAAACCTATTTCTATTGGAGATATACCTTTGAATTAGCTCTCATTTGGCTTTGGAATCACTCACTTTGGACAAAAAACAAAGAAGTTGTGATTAAAACACCGCTGGTCAGTATGGTCGACCACTACTCTCTCGCAGGTGACAAATAAATTTTACTTTGTTATTTTCTCCTTGGATTTGTTATATAGAGTAACTACTTGTTAGTTTTTTGCATAATTCTTGGATTAAGGGAGCCCGTAAACCTCTCTTTCTTCATGATTTAATGTTTTATTGCTGGTAGATATTCATTTTTTGCAGGTCTTGGGAAAATAAAGAAGGTCAATATATGGACGAGTGATTTTTCAAAGAAATTTTTATAAAACAAAGGAATTTTATCCAAATCATTACCCAATGGATTCATAATAGAACAAATGAAGAATTGATTTCAATTTCAAGATTCATGTCTTGTTACTGCTGCCAAAACATTTTTCAAAAAGATCATTTTTTTTACATAATATCATAGCTGTTGTAACTTAATTTACATGTTGTTTTTTAAATAAAATGTTGTTTCTTTTCTAATTTCTTTTATATTTTGTGTTTCAGGTGTTGCTTCATTCAAAAGCATCAATGCAGTGAACAGCTAATTCATTCTTTGCGTGTTTGCATTTTATGGTTGTGTATTTTGCTATTCCTTTTCGAAATGGAACAGCTGCTGTTCCTTTTCGAAATGGAACAACACTTTTGCACTTTCACGTTGGGTGTGTTTTTGCTGTTCCTTTTTCAAAATGAACAACATTTGGTGTGTTTTTACTGTTCCTTTTTTTCAAAAGGAACAACAGTGCGTGTTTTTGCTGTTCCTTTTTCAAAAGGAACAATAATTTGACTTTTTGCTGTTCCTTTTTCAAAAGGAACAGCAGTTTGACTTTTTGTTGTTCCTTTTTCAAAAGGAACAGCAGTTCGTGTTTTTGCTGTTCCTTTTTCAAAAGGAACAGCAGCTGTTCCTTTTTCAAAAGGAACAGCAGTTTGAGTTTTTGCTGTTCCTTTTTTTTCAAAAGGAACAACAGTGCGTGTTTTTGTTGTTCCTTTTTCAAAAAGAACAACAGTTTGAGTTTTTGTTGTTCCTTTTTTTCAAAAGGAACAACAGTTTGTGTTTTTATTGTTTCTTTTTCAAAAGGAACAGCAGTTTGAGTTTTTGTTGTTCCTTTTTCAAAAGGAACAACAGTTTGAGTTTTTGTTGTTCCTTTTTCAAAAGGAACAACAGCTTGAGTTTTTGATGTTATTTTTTTCAAAAGGAACAGCAGTGCGTGTTTTTGTTGTTCCTTTTCCAAAAAAGAACAGCAGTTTCGCGTTTTTGTGTGTATTTTTCTTTTTTTTTGGTATGCATTTTCTTTGTTGTTCCCTGCACAGAACACCACTTTCTTTTTGAGTGTTTTTGCTGTTCATTCAAAAAAAAAAAAAAAAAAAAAAAACTTTGGGAATATTTTTGAGGGCAACCCTTTCCTTTCTCTTGTGGGATTATTCATAGTTCAGCTCAACCACATTCTCCTGATTCTCTTTCATGGCATTAAGTACACTACTTTTATGAGGACAAGAATTATGGATTCTTTTGAAGCAAGTTATTATCATTTACGTTATGATCTTTAACAGGATAGCTCCTTGATGATAGATTCTTTTTAAAAAAGGGACACAATTATTTGTATACTACTTTACTGCATTGTTTTCTGTTGAACATGATATTGATTGATCATCTTAATACCATGCTGGTTCCACCCCTCCTGGTTATAATCTTCTCTGTCTGTAATAAATGAGATTATGGGTATATTTTTGTATTGACATGTTCAACTTCTTCCGCCATCCCTGCTCTTAAGGAGTATTGAGCCTCCCCCTTTTATCATAAAAATGTGTAATAATAACAAAATTTTGTTCACAGATTGAGGATAGGGGGTCTCATTACGAGCCAGCCTACCATGTTCATAAGGTTGTAACAAAGTGACATTCCCATTATGGCCACCACATCAGGGTTATGATCCATTGGATAGCCAAATTATCCTTGGAACAGGAGGTCTCATCACGAGCCGGCCTGATCACTCTTGCTACATCCTAGTGAATGGCAGTGTGGTTATCTGGTTACCATGCCAGCACATTGATCTCTTCTGTAGAACAACACTGAAACTCTCTAGTTATAAATTGAGGATTCTGGCTCACATGGGTTAAAAAGCAACCCTGCCGGGGCTATGGACGCCTGCTGGCAGCAGCGGCTCTGCTTGTGGTATTGAAGTTATATCTTATCGTCAATTATTATTATAATACCCTTTTCTTATTTTTCTTTTTATTCAGAGAAGTTATTTCCTTAACCTTTTCCCTGTTTGAACCTTTATGCATGAGAAAATGTTTTATGATCAATCACATCATTTTCAGCTAGAATACCATCAACAAAGCATCTTTTTAGCATATTGTTGTTCTTTTTTGTTTTGCATAAACTATCATCAATCCAAAGCGTCCCATTTTTTATTCATAACTATCTTTACACACTTTGCTCTCAATATAACCATAACTTTCACCGTCCTATCATTGGTAAGTGTACTTTGCCTCCCTTACTGATATATTGTTCATTCCATTGCCTTGCCGTCCGCACCACCCCTCTCATATGCTTTATGGTTATGGACCCCCTTTTTCCAATGGGAGGGGGGAATGTATGCATTATGGGATTGCATGGGATATGATTACTATACTCTGCCATAACTTGTTGATTTGATAAGTTTTTCTGATTGAAATTTTTGCATGCATCTTATCTGTTGCTATTCCATGCTAACACTATGGATTCAAGCACATTGTATGCAAAATAGTGTTTTGTTTACAGGAGAACAACAAGTATGGGCAGAATTCTATTCGTAGCATGACCACACTATTGCACTTCACATTAGAGGCTCGCGAACGTGAACAATTCTTCAGACATTATGTGCTTCCCTGGATTCCACCTTTTGCATCACTTTCAGCACCAACTCTGTCTACATCAGCTTCAACAACTGCCAGTCCATATATGTCATTCCACATTTTTTGGAGGTAAAACTTGAGGTAAAATTGCATAGTTTTCTAATTTATTATGAATTTAGGAGAATTTAATGAAAATATATTTTGAGCATTATTTGTCATCTTTCATTCCACATCTTTACCACTTCCCTTTTTTTAGCCGCATATCATTTCCGAGTGTGGGGGAGTGTTCCTTCATTTCTTTCTTATGACCACGTCATTCATCTTCTTTATCATCCATTTATATTCTTATTCATCCTCAAAACCTCCCTTATTTCATGTTGTTTTACACCAAGCGCACAATTCAACAGCTGGTAGCAACCACCTCTCTTTGTTTTCTAACATCGCATGAGGACATGCTAATTTTTCAGAGAGGGGGAGGAATTGCTATGCATGATGGATGTTTTCTATTTTCTTTCTCCTTTAAGGCATACAATTTCAGTATAGAAATTGATTTCCCTAATATTTTCAAAAACTATGAACTCAATTCTTGTGTTCTCTAGGAAACACAAACATACTATTAAAATACACATACCTAGATAAATTTAAGATAAATTGGTTCATAAAATTTCGGAAATCATGCACTCTCACCTACAGCCATTTTGTTTATATCTCATGATCCGTGCATCAAAACGATTTGATTTTTGGATCATAGAGACATTCATGTATTGTAAATTTACTTGCAACATTTCAACAAAATCTGGTTTGTAGTTTTGAGAAAATGCTTAATGAAGTTTGTTGTTATCTATGTCATATTTTGCTGCAACTTCATACATATAGTTGAATGTCAATGTAAAAATTGTTATGCCTTCATCAAGATTCCTAAAATTGAATATTCATTAATTAAGGAAGAATTCATTTGTTATATCCATTTCATGAGTTGAGATGAACATATCTTTTTATTGCTTGGTTAACACATGGTTTTTGTCTTTGGGTTGCATGAGGACATGCAATATATTCAGTTTTCGTTGCATGAGGACATGCAACATATTGAGTGTGGGGGTGTGTGAGGTCATTAATATGCCATGATTATTGTCACTTGTAAACGTTTATTCCACCCATTTCCACCATTCTTCATCATGTCATTTATTATAATTTATCATTTAAATCTATTTTATAAATGATTTATGCTCTCATGGATGAATATTATTTATTCTCCTTTATTTATAATAAATTGATTATTATGCATTATTTTACCAGTGATAGTTCTAATAAGTTGGTTGTAACCTTATTTACCATTTTTAGCCTCCAAAGTAACTTCCAGATTGAAGATTTGATTTTTAAATCAGCCAACTCAGAAATTCGCTGGTTTAAGGAGTGACAGTTTTGCGGTTAAGATTCTGAGCACATGAAGACGAATTTGGAAAATCCAGAACATGGGTTTTGTCCAGAACGGGCCCAATTATCTTCAAAAGGAACAGTTTGCCCAAATTCGGCCTGTACAGGGAGAAACGCAGGGTTCTTTGAGCACAATTTTCTGAGATTTGTTGTTGCGGTCGCCCTCCAAATCTTAGCTGCAAAGCCAAATACGCCTTGATCTTGTTGATCAAATGGTTAGAATCAATCCAATTTTGTAAAACAAATCATGATTGTAATTATCTATGCTCTGATATTTCTCTATTTAATGAAACCAAAGATCAGAGGACAGGAGGGGGAGAATGACTGTTTTTATAATTCTAAGTTTCAGAACCAACTTTGATCATGGAGTCTTGTTGAGATCTGATTTTTTATACTTTTGTTAATGCAATCAATATAAAGGATTTGGTGTTCAATTCGTCCCTGCATCTGAAGTAAGTTACGGCGGTGCCATTGGAAGCTACGGGCCCGGCTCCAACGGACACTTGCCGTTGTATTGTTATACGATAAATTGTGTTTGGTTTGCTTATTTCTATTGTTTCAGCAATCTGATATATCTTTCATATGATAGACTATGCTTTATACTTAATATCTGAATCTGAATAAGTTCTTTAACTCATGTCTCTATATTATGCAAAGTGAATCTATTTGAATTGCATCTATTTCCATAGCAAGATATTTGTATAAATGCTATCATCATTGGATTCATATAAAATAAGTATTTGCGAGGCTTGAAGACAATATTACTTTGTTCAGAAACATAATCATGTCATTCGTTATTCTCAGATTGCTATAGTAGTATAGAACATGTACATACGGATGATGATTTGTTGTTCCATTTGATTAAACTGTCTACTTGTACGAAAGATTGTTCTTTCTTTGTATGTAAGTTGATGCCAAGAATTGAGAGTGTTGAACTCGCGAGATTTAGTTTCTTTCTTGTTGTTTCATTTTACTGCTATCCATTTCATTTCATGCTGCTTTTTGTCATTTCCTTTTTACTTGCATTCATTGGTTTGGTGTGGGAGGAGGATCAAGGCTGTCGTGAGACACCGCAGACGCTATTATGCTCCCAGATCCATGATCCATACTCTAATTCCTTTTGCATCAATTTCTAGAGGAATGAGTTATTGCTACTATATCCTCGATTGATGGTTGTTTGAATGAATGATTTAGTTTAAAACATTTCAGTTTCTTGCTGTTTCAATTAGATTTATTTTTCAAGCATTCATTTACTTTTGGGTTTTAAGCACTATACTGCAAAACATTACTCTTAAGTAAATAGCCGCCTCAGACAGAGTACACTCTTGAAATAAAAAGTCGTCCCTGGGTTGACAATTAATGTGAGGTAATTAGGTGTTAAAAAGACCCTTTTTATCGCTCCACACCCACCAGAGGAAGTCCCTGCTATCGGCCATTGGTGGCATAGACCCAGCGGAATCGAATTTAATCACTTTCGATCTCGAGAGTCATGTGCCGCGACTGCCTCATCAGATCGCTTTCCTTATACAAGTCGTCATCAATTCTAAAACGATCCATCGTACGGTTATTGATGAGGGCACCTCGACCTGCATCATGTTTGTTGCGTGTTGGAAAGCCATCGGGTCTCCAACCTTGAGTCAGTCCCCGACGACCTTGGAAGTGTTCGACGGGAGAGAGTCTCGTCCGTATGGTATCCTTCAACAGATACCGATTACCTTAGAAGGGAAGACTTTAGAAGTTGAAGTTGAAGTTGTAGACGCTAGTCTTACATATAATCTTCTTCTGGGTCGAAGCTGGACGTACGCTATGCGTGCTATAGCTTCGTCTCTCTTCCGTGTCATTCGCTTTCCCCGTCAAGGGAAAATTGTCACGGTTGATCAACTCTCGTTTTTCACTTCCTCTTCTGAGGGAAACGTTCCCTTCGTTGAGCATACCTCAATGTCTTATGAAAATGTGGGAGCCGGGCTCTTCAAAGAACCCGCCCTTATGGGTGTTTTTTCCCTCCCACCTCCCAACTTCGCCTCGATCTCAATGATCTCGATTCGTTCTGACCCCTGGATCATACCATCCATCGATCAGATAGAACCTTGGGGCGAGGAGATGCCGTTGAGCCCAGCCGAGCTCAACTACATTGAGATTGTCGCTGCATCGACTTCCTATACGGAACCCACCGTCCCGAGTGGGGCGCTTGACTCAGATGATTTTCCCCCTTGGATAGGAGAACACACCTCTTCGGATCCATTGAAGGAAACATTTCCTTCCGATGAGGCAATTATAGAGACAATGTCTCTGGATGAACGACCGTGGTTTTCTCTTCACCACCGTTCTTCCTTTCTCCCGACCTCTCAGGAAACTTTACTGTGTCTCACGCGGTTTGCCTCATGTCTCCCTTCTCAACCCCTTTAGACGCCTATTCAAATCTATCAAACGTCAGAAGGAAACCTAGGGAACATCACGCAGACTCAACTGATCGACATCTCTGTCAAATCAGGGATCGTCGAGAATATTTTCATTGGAGTGACCTACACTCCAGAGGAGATTCAAGTCTACATTGCTCTTTTTCGCGAATTTCGCGATGTTTTTGCATGGTCATATGAAGAAATGCCCGGCATTGATCTGTCTATAGTCGTGCACGAGATACCAACGTATCCCGGGGCCAAACCTGTTCGCCAGCGTTTGCGTCCCATGCACCCCCGTAAGGCGGTAGCCATCAAGGCAGAGGTGGAAAAGCTTCTCAAGGCAGGATTTATCTATCCTATCCCACTGACAGAATGGGTTTCAAACATTGTCCCTGTCGATAAAAAGCAGGGCAGCATTCGTGTCTGCGTTGACTACCGTGATATCAACCGAGCATGTCCAAAGGATAACTACCCCACCCCATTTATTGACCAACTTATCGATGAGTGTGCGGGTAGCGAGATTTATTCGTTCATGGATGGTTTTTCTGGCTACAACCAGATCAACATTGCTCCGGAAGATCAACATAGGACAGCCGTCATCTGTCCCTGGGGTACCTTTGCTTATAAAAATCTCCCCTTCAGCTTCAAAAATGCCGGTGCTACTTTTCAGCGTGCGATGTCGTATGCTTTTCATGATATAAGACACATCGTACAGCCGTATCTGGATGACCTCTCGGCTTATTCAGCTAAACGCGCAGACCATCCATCGCACCTCCGTGAAATTTTTCTTCGTTGCAGACACTATAATATTCGTTTAAATCCACATAAATGTGTCTTTCTGCGTAGAAACAGGCCGACTACTTCGGGTTTATCGGCTCCCTGAGAGGGCATACCGTCTGGATCCCTAAAATCGAAGCGATGCGGAATCTTCCTCCCCTGCAACTTTGGCCGGCAATTACAGAGTCCTGCAGGAAAAGCAAATTTTCCTAAGACGATTTATACCAAACTAGCCGAAGTTGGCAAAAAGGGATCAACCGGTTACTGAAGCGTGACACACCATTCCGATGGGAATGCCATAAGCCCGAGGAGTCGTTTGCTCATCTTAAAACACTCCTGGTCTCCGCCCCTTTGTTGCAGCCTCCGAATTACCTCCGTGATTATACGCTCTATTTGGCTGCTGCTGATACTACTATCGGCATGGTTTTGGTTCAAGACGACAACCATGGCATCGAGCATGTCATCTATTATCTTAGTCGCAACCTATTAGACATGGAAACTCGATATGCATATGTCGAGAAGTTGGCCCTCGCCGTGGTTTGCGCTGTCCAAAGATTCTGCCATTACATTCTGTTGCGCACTACTACAGTGATTTCAGATTGCAACGCCATGACATATATTCTCTCACGAAAATTGCTGGGGGGCAAGTACTCAAAGTGGATCATGATCCTCCAAGAGTTCGACTTGGAATTTACTGCAGCCAAGTCCAAGAAATCGCTTGTTTTTGCTGAACTCCTATGCTCCTTGCCATCCGCCGCTGCTTCCTCGCAGATAGAGGAATCAACTCCAGATGAAACTTTGTTCCTGATCAGCAGCCACGATCCATGGTATGGGGACATCATCGTCTATTTGTAGACGTCCTCCTTCCGCCCCGAGACTTCGAAAGATGCTCGCCGGCGGATCCGTCACCAAGCTCAGCCTTATCGCATAGTTGGGGACATCATCGTCTATTTGCAGACGTCCTCCTTCCGCCCCGAGACTTCGAAAGATGCTCGCCGGTGGATCCGTCACCAAGCTCAGCCTTATCGCATAGTTGGGGACACCCTATAACGTCTTGGAGTTGATTCAGTCCTTCATCGGTGTCTCACCTTCGAAGAAGCGGAAAGAGTTCTAAATGACTGCCACTCCGGTGCTTGTGGCGGTCACCTGTCTGGATACGCTACCACACAAAAGATCCTTCGCGCTGGCTACTTCTGGCCTTCCATCTTTAAGGACTGCATTCTCGCCGTCCGTTCATGCGATGAATGCCAGATCTACCAGCGGAAGATGCGTGCTCCTGCAGCCCCTTTGCACCCCGTAGTGACCGTTGGCCCCTTTGCTAAGTGGGGCATCGATTATGTGACATGTAACCCTCGCTCGGCCGGGGGGCACGGTTACATCATCGTTGCTGTCGATTACTTTACAAAATGGGCTGAGGCGATGCCCACATTGTCCGAAGATGGTCACACGGCGGCGCAGTTTATTTTCAACCATGTTATTTCTCGGTTTGGAGTTCCACAAGCCATTGTCACTGATCACGGAAAGCATTTCCGTAATCACATGATGTTCGAATTAACAACCCAACTTGGACTTAGGCACGATAGTTCATCCCGATACTATCCTCAGGCCAACGGTCAGGTTGAAGCTGTGAACAAAGTTTTGGTCACGATGCTTCAAAGAATTGTCGGCATGCACAAGTCTAATTGGAATTTGATGTTGCTTTCCGCATTGTGGGCCTACCGGACCTCGGTGAAGGATGCCACCGGCTTCACCCCTTTCCAGTTAGTATATGGGCTGGAAGCAACCCTTCCAATTGAGTGCGAGATTCCTTCGCTAAAGTTAGCCGTCGAGTTACTTCCCGAGACTACCCCGACAGAAGAGCGACTTCTCTACCTGGAAAGACTAGATGAGACACGTCGTCTAGCCTCCCTCGCTATAGAAGCTCAAAAGAAGCGAGTGAAAACTCACTTCGACAACTCGGTTAATCCTCGCTCTTTCGTTGAAGGTGACTTGGTGCTGCTCTACGATCAGGCTAGTGATAAGCTTGGAGCAGGAAAACTCGAGCCAATGTGGCATGGGCCCTACATTGTAAAAAGAGTTATACAAAAAGTTGCCTACGAGCTGATCGATTACGAAGGCAATCCCCTGGACCGGCCCCGTAATGGGCTATATCTTAAAAAATATTACGCCTGAGTCCAGACACTCTCTCATTTATTTTTACATGCATATGCCTTTTTCAAGTATGTTTTGTGTGTGTGCGTGTTTGTTTTGATTTTTGTCTTAGTGAGCCGGCGTGATCGCTGCTTATTGTGTCTTTTGCTTCTGAACAGATGTCTGGATCACCTTACGTTGGTTTCGCTGATGGTGCTTCCCGCAGCACTCGCAATCTGTCGTCTGCGGCATGGGTGATCTACGATCCTCATGGTGAGTTGGTAGACATTCAAGGTGTGTGTCTAGGTTGCACGACAAACAATGTAGCTGAATATAGTGTTGTAATTGAACTATTGGCCGAGGCGATTAACCTCGGAATCCGCTCGTTGCTTGTAAACTTGGATTCACAGCTTGTAGTTCACCAACTCAATGGACAATATTCTGTCAGAGACCATTGCATATTAAGGTTGTATTTACGTGTTAAGTTATTGGAAAGAGATTTTGATTACATTACTTATCATCACATTCCAAGAAGACTTAATGCTGTAACTGATGCATTGGCTAACTATGTATCAGACAGACATTTGCGAAACATGTAAATTCATAAACATAAGAAGAATAAGATACAATAAAAACACCATGTATATATATATATATCGTGTGGTGCACTAAGGTGCTCAAAAATAAATGTATGTGTCTCAAGTGTTCTCAGTACATCTGAGACATATGTCTCTCAAAATAACAGCAGTGGAAATGAAACTTAGGCGACTACTGTGGTGGGTTATGCTCTCTATAGACCGCCGCCGCTCATGCCACCCGCCTCAATAAGCGGTGCATCCTGGGTTCCACACCCACTGTATGAATCTGCGCAGCCAAGGGGACCTCTTCGATCCCCTGATAATCAGGGATTCCTGCTAGCAACCCCTCTAGGTTGCGGATCACCGTCTCCACCTGGTCACCTCCCATGGGGGCAAAAGCCAAGGCGCCAGCACCCTGATCTTCCCTCCATGCCTCTGGAGCTAGGCCGAGGGGTCTCACAGGTCCTACATCTGCACAGTGAGAGCATATATCAGGACATGTACGTGAAAAATATAAAAACATCATATAAATGAAAATGAAAAAATCAAGTGTCATACCTCCGTCGTCCCACTGCTCTCCCGCAGGCAGTGGCATATCCGGATCTCCACGGAAGTCGATACCAGCATACGGCCAGTCCTCGACGAAAATGACCTGGCTCTCTAGCCACTCTCGGAAGTAGAGGCCCCAGGACACTGATCGTCCACCACCTCCGCGAGGCATGACTCGAGACCACTTAGTGGCCCTCATCTCCCGCGCATTGCGTGGCGGGTCTAATACCATGGTTTGTAGCTAGAGGGCCAGCACCCGCTCGAACATCAATGGGAGCAGAAGAGAACCATAACCGAACTGTTTCGACTCTCCACGTCAACAGTTGTTCAGTTGTCTCTTCATGCTGTTTGTCACAGCGGCTGCCCAGTTAAAGATCATGGGCTCTAAACAATCCAGAGCGAGCAAGAGATTGGCCTTTGAGGCCTCATGGTTCGCCAGGCTTCTTGCTGCCCGCGTAACCAAAAAAAGGATAGTACGGAGAACTATGTCGGCACGCTCATCGACACCCACCGACGGGATACTGCATTTCCCGCTCTGTGTCTTGACCGCCTGTGGGCAGACACGAGCCATCAGCCGATCTAGCGTCTCGCCACTAGGGCGCTGCCCCTCCAGAATGGGCACCGGGCCTCGGCGAGACAACCCAGTCAAAAAGTAGATATCTGTAGAGTCGAACTCAATGTCTCGACCCCGGATGGTGAATTTCCCATCCACTGGGTTCCATGCTCGAATCAGCAGCTCCAGCAGGTCCGGCTGAGCTCTCAATCGCGGAGTGAGGAAAAACTTCAGCAAACCGCATGCCCTCATTGCATTGCAGCATCCGGCATCGGCAAAAGCGGCAACATCCTCGTTATCATGGTCCCTCTCCTGCCAAGTAAATGCCATAGTGCCCTGCAAAGACACCCATAACTCATTTAGAAGCTTGCATATGAAAGATAACAATTAAATTTAAAAAATTAATATGTCACAGCGCCAACGCGACTGTTTCTAAAACAGTCGCGCTGGAAATGGCCGCCCTGTGCATTTTTCACTGGGTCAGTGCGGAAGGACACGGGTTTTCCGTGCTGACCCAGAATGAGCTACGTGTTGGAAAGCCCGATCAGCGCGGACCCGATAGGGAAACCCGCACTGACCGAGAGCGCTCCAACGCGCCAAGAATTTGGACAAATGGCCAAATCCCACAGGGGATCTGCATGAAAACATAACCAAAATGAAAGGCAGGACAAGAGGAACCTACCTGGAACCAACGGTCGGGAAATCAGCGTCCGGATGAGGAAGAATCAACTCCGTCAACTTTGTAGTAATTCAACGTTCTCCAGAGCTCCAATGGTAAAATGGTAAAAATGATTTTACAAACCTCCTATTTATAGTAAAATTTCTAAATTTGGTTAAAATTCCTTATAAATGTGGGTTTTTTACTATAGTTTTGCCATGGACTCATCCGGATGTGGTTAATTATGTCTTAATGCATATTTTATTATGATTTTTCGACGTATCGAACAGGTTTATGCGGGTATTTGTCGTGTGCAGGTCCTCGAAACCAGCATGGTCGCGGTGGATTCCTATACACTTGGTCCAAAAAAAAATGTCGTCGTTAAGCTCTTTTCCGACACAAAACGAGAAAAGATTGCCGAGCCCCCTCTCAGCTCGTCTAAAGGAACGAGAGGCGGTCATTTTAAATCTCTTTTTTGACCGTTTAAAATAACAAAGATTGCCGAGATTTTGTCGTTTCACGCTCGTTATTGGTTTTGGAACGATGTGATATCGATCACTTTTTTACTCTTTCGGGTCGATGTCACTATTTACAAAAAGTACTCCTCGGTCGTAATGATCGGGCGGTTCTTTCGAGCATCATTTTATACTTTTTCGGGCTCGAGAGACACAACTTTACGAAAAAGCACCCCCCCTAGAGTTTCCTTTTCAGCTGTCTTTTCAAACTCTCTAAACATGAAAAGACACCGAGCTCTTCCTTCGTCAGGCTCGTTAAAATTGAATGACATCGGGCTCAGTCAAAATGACGCCCTCCAAGCACATGCTATCCCCATCAAGCTTGTCATCCAAAAATAATCAGGGTACTCGCCAGAAATGGTGGGGGAAATAAAGGAACCGTAATCGTCGTCATCG
>APFE030294443.1:75941-110091 GCA_000404065.3 Pinus taeda | reverse complement strand
ATCAGTTGTATCCGCCTGCAGGTTCTCCCTGGTGGTGCTCCAGTCCAGCAGTCTTGTAAAGCATTTCACCCCTCCCACCCTCTCGGGCTTCATGCTTTAGGGGGCATCTGTTACACAGTAAAATGTCACTGCCATCATGTTAGTCTCACTACTGTGTTGTAAAACCACATTCACCTAAGCCCATGCTCCCTGAAATGGCTAGAAAACCCTCTTTGCCTAAGTTAAATGAATCATCGCGTCTGTTTATTAAATAACCGCGCTGACAGGCGGAGGCTAGTGTAACTACTGCGCTGCCAGTGCGGAAGCACACGTGTTTTCCGCGTTGGTCAAATTTTACAGATAGCGCACCCTCCGTCTGTACTGTTGAGCGCTGACCATACCTCCTCTATAGTTGATCTGCGATGTCAGCGTGCCAGCCCAATGTCTCACCCGCGCTGATCCTGTTTGGGCGAATTTGTTCTAACAACCAACCTTCCAGATCCCTCCAGGCTTGGTTGTTAGCATTGTTGAGGTCGCCATCCTTTCTCTGGCATGTCTGTTCGACTGACCATCCACTTATCTTGGGGGAAAGCTCATCCTTTACCTATTCATGGAGACTCCTTCTCCTTTATAAGCCTCCTCCATTGCCCATGAGCAGCTAGTTTGGAACATATAGACTTTGATTGAGGAATTCTTAGTGCATTAGTGCTGCTCTTTGTAGGCATTTGGTGTGTTGTGTGAGGATTGCTTTGAGCTTGAGGAAGGTCATGAGCTTGTTGCCTTGTATGTGAGAGAGAGACCTCTTTGACTTGGAGATTTGCCCAAAGGTGAATGCTTGGAAGATATGCTGGCTGGACCCTCTAGGGAAGGACTCAGCGTCAGGACACCGGTTGTGCCTTACTCTACTTTTTGTTAATAAATATAGATGACTACTCTTATGGTTCCATTTACATTTGTTCAATGATTGATTAATGCAAATTGTATCTTTCCTGACCGATACATAGTTGTTGTTAGTAGATTTTACGCTTGTGTTTTCTCTCTTTTGCTTGTACAGGTGTTCGTCCGTGAGGATAGCGGGGAATTGTGATCGGCTGGAGCGAAGGAGCGAGAGGAGTATCTCTTCGACAAACAAGCGTTGGAATCCAAGTAGGTTTTTCTTACCCACTTGTTAATTACAACTAGGAACCTGCAGTGTAGCATTGTTCGATTGTTGCTAGACCCCCTTTGGGCTAGTAGGGATCGCCTCTATCCGTAGAGGGGATTTACCTCTCCAACATGTGTCCTATTCAGTGCTTCTCTCATCCTTTGAGGAGAATGGTACTCTCTGATTTTAAAACTGTATGGCAAAGTATTCCATCTCCTTTGTCAAGCTTGCATGCTGTCATCCCCTAATAGTCTGAACATATCCTCAAAATGTGTAATTTCTCACTCTTGGGCAGCAAGATACCTGGGTGCAAGTTGAGGATCATTTGCAATTAAATTATGTGTGCTCATGTCAACCATTGGATTGGACTACTCATCTCTTATCATGGGAGGTTGTGTTTGTTCCCTTGCCAATATCTTCTTCATTTTTGCAACCCTTTTTTCCTCATGGTTCATCCATGATGTGAAAGCCATCAATTGTAAATCCCCTAGTTTTTCATTAGGGTCCCATACATTAAGATCTGTCAAGGCCATGCTATGTAAGTGGAACTCAGACATCTTAGCCCTATCCTCCAATATACTTTAATCACAAAGATCAATGAACTGTCTATAATCCTAGAATGACAGAGTGCTTCTCTGTGCTAGGGTCCTGATTTGGAACTGCAACCACTATTCCTTAAGGCATAATGCTTAGGACTTAGCTGGAATCCTGCATTGGATTGCTTCCAAATATAGACTGGCCATGGAATCCAATTGATTGTCTCTTTCTTGAATCTGTCCTTTCAACCATGCATTTTCTACCTCGAACTGAGCCTTCATTATGGCCTCTCTATCCCTCAGGCTACTTAGGTCTCTTCCCATCTCTTTGAGCTTCTCCTCCATGTGACCAATGTCCTCCACTCCCTTGGACTTAGCAATCTGCATCCATCTATGTGTTTTGGTTCTTTCTTTCTCAAGCTCAAAGAATAATGGGATGGAAAATTTTTGTGGAATGAACCTGCCCCCTTCAATAAATCTATAGTAGGAGTCAAGGTTAGGTTGAGGACTAGGTTCCCTTAACTCTGGTTCCTTTCTCATCGTTTCTTGCTACATACTTTCTTCCTTATATAATTTCAGAGTTTCCTGTAGGACTGCCTCTACTTCCTGTAGGTCCTGCTCTGTATCCTATAGGATGCATTTTCCTTTTGCTGAGGTAGATGTAGTCCCATGCCTTCTTTCATAAGTGATAGGAGACTTAGGGAAGGTTTGTGCTGAGGATCCTTCTCCTTGATTTTTTGTAAGAGGAGCCATCTTCTCCTGGTGTTTAGGTGAGTCCTAAATAACAATGGGAACCTTGGTTGGAGTTTGAGGTTTTCCTTGCCTTATCCTTGTACTTTTTCTTGTTATGAAGGATAAGGAGGTTTGCCTCTGTATTTTGCCTTTTTGTTTGATAGGGGTGCTAAGGGTAGTGAGGGAAGCTACTGCCTCTTTCTCAGTGGATTTTGGAGACACCCTAGGTGACTCCTTCTTGTCCTCTGCCTCCTATTTTCCATTTCCCTTTTCACCTTTTTCCTTCTCCTCTTCTTCTCCCTCTAGATCCTCCTCTTGTTTATGAGCTTCCTCCTTGACATATTCCTTTGTTTCTTCATCACTTCCCTTATCTTTCTCTCCCTCTTCCTCCTCATCTATTTCCTCTTCATCCCTCTCTTATTCTTCTTCATCTGTTTTAGTCTTTTCTTCATCCTTTTCACTGACAGTAGGGCTAATATCATATGTGATGGCTTTGATATCCTCCTCTATTTTGCATGTCTCTGAAAAATGCCCAATTGATAGGAATTCTGAGGTTTTAGAGGGCATCTTCTATGATGATTCTAATTAACTCATGGTGGGATAACTATTGGTAGTTTCCTTCCTACACCTTTATGCTCATATCTATCATCGACTGTAAAAGGAAGTATGGTATGTTGAGCCTGTGGTGAGGAGATCTTTCTGCTCCAAACCTCAATTCTCCAAGAAACCTAAAGTGATATCCATATACCACACTATACCTACCTTCACATGATATGTATTTTACAAGATGGTATCTTACCACATTCTAGGGGTATGGTAGCCTTGCTCTCCTCACTCCATTTTTTTCTTCAATGGGTTCCTCTCCCTCTAGAAAGAATTTCTTCTTGGCAATTTGGCTATTTCCCTTGTCTTCCTTTCTCCAAGGCACTCCTAAGGGAATTGTGGTAATTCTGCTTATGATTTTATGGGTGAGATCTATGGAGAGGCCTCTCACCACAACAGTGGCATGGGTCTTGGTCAGTGGAATGAGGGAGAGAGCAAAATATCTGGCTACTTCGTCATCGTACCCCCTCAATTTCTCAAAGTACACAATCCAATTATGCCTTGTGAATATTTCTCGCACAGGAGGGTGTTGGTGAATGCTTACAGTGTTAATGGGATCCCTTCTAATAAACCCCCCAGTCATTTTGTCTGGGGAATTTGAGGAGAAGAGATGTATGATACAAAATTTTCATGAAGGAGGAAATGGGACTGAAATTTTTATGGATACAATTCCCTTATACAACTATCAATTTCAATCAAACTAGGAGATTATTCTGTTATTTTTACTTAGTAAAATGGAAGGAAATGTAGAGCCTACCTCCTCATAGTGCTTGTTTTAGAAAACCCCTGTGTTTCCCCCTCTGAAATTGCTCTCTGCCAATCCTTGAGATTGCCTGACTGTATCCTGTAGGATTCCTATGTGATCCTATAGGATTTCTTGTAGGAAGTCTTGCATAGGGAAAAATGAAGTTTTCCTATGCTGTAGGTTGCTTAGGGATGAGAGGGACCTTGCTAGAGCGAGCCTCGAGAAGATGAATGCATGAGTGCATGGGGATCACCGTTTATTTCTTCTTATGGTTGAGTTGAGTGAGGTGGTGTGTTGGTACCAGAGGTACAAATTTACATTTTTGGACCATTGGTCCCCACTACCACATCATCATTCCCCTCACCTCGTAATAAACTCCCACTTCGGGCATCCATAGTCTCAACTGCTTCTGACCTCATTCTCCTTTTCTTTGACTTGACTACTGCCACGTGTGTGAGGACTAACTATTTTGTCCTCATTGACTGAATGAAGGTGGCCAAGTTAACTGGCCACCTTTTGCTTATAAAATCCCTCGCTCACAACCTTTACATCTTTTGATTACATTATGCAAATGAGAGAGTGAAGCGAGATACTTACCTGTGGTAAAAATACCTTGCTACAGTTTGTTGAAGAGATGAGGTTTTTGCTGTATGTTGGCTGCATGGATCTCTCCTTATTTTTTTTATTGTCCTTTGATGATTTCCTTGATGTGAAGGTACCTGGTGTTGAAGATGATGGTGGTGTTGTTGCTCTAGAGCTTCTTCTTCCCTTGGATCTCCATGATGGAAAATTGTTCCAGCTTATGTTTTTTATTCTGTGGGATAGGCTGCTACAGGATTTCCTACAGGATGTCCTGTAGTTACTTCTCCCTCAAAATTTTTAAGCATTTCTACTACTGTGACTTGAGGATGATCAACATGGACAAAGAGGAGTTCTTGGGGCGTGTGAATGATGAGAAATAACCTTCAAGGGTCATTCTCCTTTGCTCTCTGTCTCATTTTTTCTCTCTTTTTTTTTTTTTCTTGAAGACTATATATATATTTTTTTAAACTGATTCTTTTAATGATGAATGCCATGGTGAACAATATGGAGAGAGGTATTGTAATGAAGTGGTGATGTAGGGATTTTTTTTCCATGGGAAGGTCATTTCCTTTCCCTAGGGTTACTTCCTTTAGGATTCCCAAGTCACTGTAATGGTTTTCAGGGGATCCTGTAGGTTTACAGGGAATCATGTAGGAAACACAGTAACCTAGAAAACAGAGGAAAATGAGTGAAAAAATGAAAGGAATGGTGGAATTATGAAGGATAATGTATGGATAAATAAACATATGAGTGGAATAGGTCCTTTTTTATTCTCCTTTGATCTCTGATCATCCTCCTGCTGACCTGCAAACAATTTTATATGAATTTTCTTTTCTCTCTCTCTCTCTCTCTTTGAAAAAAACTAGCCTCCCTCCAAGAGGTTTTCATCCTAGTTGCTTGCCTTGGGCGGTTCAAGAGAGTTTTTTATCTAGGTATTTTTTTTATTTTTTTTTACACTATTGGGCTGCCTTAATCAATTTTCAACCCAATAGTGGGACTCAGGTGCCTCATGGAGGTTTTCACCTGAGTCTCCTTACTTTTTCCTTTTTATTTTCTCTGTGACTTGATGAGGTAGGAGCTAAGACTTGCTCCACCACCATCACTATTTTATTGATACCATCAATGAGCTCTTGCTTTGATAATGGCCTTTTGTAAAATTTCAATCTGTGCCCATTAAAAAGTAAATGAATGGCCTCTACATCTATGGTTCTGATATGCACTAAACCATTATCGTGACATCTTTCTATAACATAAGGCCCTAACCATATTGTCCTTAACTTTCCCTTAAAGTCTTTATATCTCGAATCATATAACAAAGCCCAATCACCTTCTTGAAATTTCTTATCCTTGATGTTCTTATCATACCAGATCTTCCTCTGAATTTGAGTTACCTCTGTGTGTAGGAGGGTTTTCATTATGATCTCATCTAAACCATTCAACTAGAGGAATATCTCTTTTTGTGCACTGCTGAGATCTAGATCTAGTTGGGCTTCCATCCTCAATGTATTATACTCAATCTCAATGGAAAACAGGGCCTTTTTCACATAGACCATATCATAGGGTGTGAGTCCAGTTGTGGTCTTCCAGGTGATATTATAGGCCCAAGTGGTGTCAACTAGTCTTTTTGCCCAATCTTTCTTGCTGCTTCTAACCACTTTGGCTAGGATGCCCTCTAGCACTCTATTGGTCACCTCCACTTGCCCACTAGCTTGTGGGTGATAGGGAGTGGAGGTTGTATGCTTGATCTTATGTTGGCTTAACAAGTCTTCAATCATGTTCGAGGTAAACTAGCTACCTTGATCAGTGACCAGTTCTCTAGGGTACCCAAATTTCTAAAATACATTCTCCCCTAAGAACTCAACCACCTTCTCCTCTATTGTTGCCTTAATAGCCTTAGTTTCAACCCACTTAGTTAGATAGTCAATGCACACAATGATATACTGCTTTTGCTTGAAAGGAGGGTCGATAGGTCCAATGAAGTCCATGCCCCATTTTTCAAATGGCTTGAAAGTCACTTGAGGTTGCAAAGGCATTTCATCTCCTGGAGTAGGCTTTCCCATCCTTTGGCACCAATCACACTGACTAGTATAACTTTTCACATCCCAATGAAGAGTGACCAAATAATAACCAGCTTGTAACACTTTAAATTTTTTCCTCTTTGTTGCAAAGTGACCTCCACAAGGCCCATCGTGATAGGTCAGAAGGATGCCAAGGACTTCCTCCTCACTGACACATCTTCTTAGAATTTGATCTTGGCCTAGTTTGAAGAGGTTGCCCCTAATCCAAGTGAAGGGGTCACTCTTCCTCACAATCTTGATTTTTTCTTTGGACAACAAATTCGGTGGGAACTGTGCAGATACCAAATAGTTTTATATGTCAGCAAACCATGGAGAGAGAACTGAAATGGTGAAAAAGTGTTCATACGATAACTGATCATCAACCATTCCTTCCTCATCTGTAGGCAAAGTTAATCTGGACAAAAAATCTGCAGCAACATTTTCCTCGCTAGGCTTATCAACAATAGTTAGATCAAACCACTGTAATAAAAGTAACCATCTAATAATCCATGCATTCACATCAAGTTTATTCATTAAATATTTTATTGCGGCATGGTCAATATGTATAAATGTTTGATAGCCTATAATTTAATGCCTAAATTTGTTCAATGAATTCACAACAACGAGGAGCTCCTTTTCAGTCATTGTGTAGTTCAGTTCGGCCTTTGACAGATTCTTACTAATGAAGTAAATGGCATAATGCAATTTTTCATCTATCTGGCCTAGGGCTTCTCCTATGGATTTGTGTGAGGCATCAACATGTATATTAAAAGGAAGGGCCTAATTTGGGCCTCTGAGAATTGGTGCAGTGGTTAACTTGTCCTTGAGAGTGTCCAGGGCCTCTTGACAACTTTTTGACCATACAAACTTAGAGTCTTTGGCCAACAACCCAAATAAAGGAGAAGTCAACTTGCTGAATTCTTTTATAAACCTTTGGTAGTAACCAACTAACCCTAGGAAACTTCTAACATCTCTCTTCTTTTGTGGAGGTGGGACCCTTTGGATGATAGCTATTTTGTTTGGGTCCATCTGCAGTCCTTGCTGGGATATTGAATTACCTAGCATAGTCCCTGCAGTCATCAAGAATTCACATTTTTTGGGACTGAGATACAAGTTCATTTCAATGCATTTGTGCAACACCTTACCTAAGTTGGACAAAGCCTCCTAGAAATCACATCCATAAGGTGTAAAATCATCCATATAAATATCTACCGCATCATGTACTAATTCGACAAAGATACTCAGGACCGCTCTCTGGAAAGTGGCAGGAGCATTACATAGGCCAAAAGGAATGACCCTATAGGCGAAAGTACCCTAAGGACAAGTGAAGGTGGTTTTATCCTGGTCTTTTGAACTGATATGGATTTGATTGCACCCACTAAATCTATCTAGGAAAGAGAAAAACTTTTTCCCTACCAGGCCATCTAACACTTGGTCAATGAAAGGTAGAGGGAAATGGTCCTTCTTTGTGGCTTTGTTTAACTCACTGCAATGGACACAAATCCTCCACTTACTATTTTTCTTTGGAACCAACACCAAAGGAGAGACCCACTCACTGTCTGAGATAGGGTAAATGAATCCTGCATCCAACAACTTTTGCAGTTCTTCTTTGACCATATCTTTAAGAGTTGGATTCATCCTCCTTTGGGGTTGCCGGACTGGCTTGCCACCTTCTTTGATATAAATGTGGTGAGTACACATTGAGGGGTGCACTCCCTTCATTTCTTTCTAACTCCAAACAAAGGCATCTAGATGTTCCTTTAGCAAGTTGCACAACTTTTCTTTTTGTTGAACAGAAAGAGATGGGTTGATTTTCAAAGTTCTCTTGGGGCTGAATTATATGATTTTGACACGGATAAGGTTTTAATCGTCTAAGCATAGATCAATATGATGGTTTTTATGAGTTTCCTTTAATAATTCTTCTAAGGACAATGTACTGGGAGTTGGACTTTGGAGTATATGTTCAATCAAATCATCTTCATCCTGCTTTCCCCTTCCCATGGTTGTTTCTAAGGTATAGAGTTGGGTGAAATAAACTTCATCTTCCTCCTCCTCCTCCAGCCATAAAGGTAAGTCATTTTCTAGAGATGGATGAATAGGAGGGTATAGGACAAACTGCTTGGACATATGCCCATTCTTGATAGTCATATTTCCAGCCTTGCAGCTAATGTAGGCATCGACAGTAGCTAACCAGGGCCTCCCAAGGATGCGAGGGTAACCAGTAAGCTTAACCTTAGGCTGGAGAACTAGGAAATTTGTAGGGTACTCTCAAGAGTCAATAGAGAGCATCACATCTCTCACAATCCCCTCAGGGGTCACTGTGGAGCGGTTTGCAAGTTCAAGAACTGTTGTGGTATTTCTCAATGAACCTTGGAGGTTGAGCTTGAGCATGGTGTCCTTGGTCATCACATTAATGGAAGCCCAAATATCAATCAAAGTGTGTGGGACAATGGTGCCATTGATTTGCACATCTACTACAGGGCTTCCAGGGTCCAAATACTTCGGACAGATTACCTGCCCCAGCATTAAGTCAGACAACTGTCCAATGACATTAATGGTAGGGGCATCTCTTCTTCACCTCCGTGGATGCTTGAAGCACTTCTCTTTAATCAAATTGTTGTAAATAGGTACATCTTTAATAGCTTGGAGAAGTGGAATTTTGACACATAGGTTTTTCGATTCTCCCAGAAGTTCAGTCTCTTCTGGGGTAGGTTGGAGTGGTTGGTTTAATCTCTGAGGAAAGGGTGGTGGATTTAACTTAAGTATGCTTTCCTCTATTTCTTCCTCAATCTCCCTAGGTGAAGGTAGAGGTTGGTTGTCTGGGAGTACTCTCCCAAATATCAGGTTGATTTCCTAAATTTCCACAACATAAGCTGGATAGGATGCCTCTCCACTGTATACTTATTGTGCCTATCTATTTTTCGGGTTCAAATTTGGCTGGGCAAGCATTTGTGGTTGTTTAGGTGGAGCATAGTGTAATAGTTGTGGTTAAGTAGGTGGTGAAGGCAATAAAGCTGGAGCATTGTTGTATGGGGGCCTCCACTAGTGGGGCAGTGCATTCCACTGAGGTTGTGGCAGAGCATATGGTTGAAATGACTGGTTGGTTGGCTGGGAATGATACTGAGGTGCAAAGGACCAAGGAGGAGGTGTAGACCAAGAAGGATAAGTAGGGCCCCCCCAAGAAGGTATGGATGTGGTTTGGTTGGGGTTGTAATATGCATGGGATAACCCTTGCATGCCCTGTTGATATGGCCTAGGCCCATGAGGTCTCCTTTGGTTTATGTAGCAAAGCTATTCAATTACCCCTTCAGCTCTTTGATATATAGATTTTAGTCCAGTGAGAGAGGGGCACCTGTCTGTGGAATGGTTTTCTTCATAGGTTGAGTAGATTTCAATAGAATTCAATGGACATTCATTCTTAGGGTGCCTCCTGGTGCATCTAGGGAAGAAAATGGCTAAGGCTGTCTTTGCTTCCTCTTGTTTTCTCTTAATGTGCATAGTATCCATATGTAGGGCAAGGGTTTGTAGCATCTCACTCTTGAAATCCTCCAGCATGTTCTAATTTCACCCTTGATGGATGAATTGGAAGAGGATGGACTGACCATAGGTTGAATACCCCTATCTTTTTTCCTAGCTGCCCTAGAATGGTTTCTAAAGACAGTCTTGATATCATCATAGGGTAACTGGTAGATATCCCTTCTTGCTAACAAGTTTAGGGTATGCAGAAGATCTTCCCTTACTCCTCTAAGCAGTACCAACTTTAGTGACTTAGGGTCAAGTGCGCACCTAACCCTTTTGTAGCTAAGCTGGAATCTTTCTTCACAATCCTCTATGGATTCATCATTCCCTAAGGTCATCCTAAAAATATCCTCTTCAGTGTATTTAGACCTACAATAGTCTTGATACTTATTGTTGAAGGATTGCTGCATCTGAGCGCAAGTTGTGATGCTATATCTAGGTAAACCCATGAACCAATGCAAAGCTGCATCCTTGAGAGTGGATGTAAATAGTTTCAACTTCTGCTCATCATTGGTGTAGTCATAGGTTCGGCATATGACAACAAACTCAAATAAGAAGGTGTTTGGATCTTTTGAGGCCAGGACATGGAAATAAGGAAGGGAAAAGGGGCTTATATTTTTCATCTTAGTATCCCCATTGATTTACTTGATGGGGAAGGTACCCTCGACTCTTTCCCTACTTCCTCTGTCATTTTTTTTTTCAGCCATTGGTTCAATAGGAATGGGTTCTTTTTCTTCTTCTTCCCCTATATGTTCTTCAAATATTTCTGGTTTCTCACCTAAGGGTTCCTCTAGTTCACAACCACCGAAGAAGAGGTAAGGTTGGCTGTTTGAAGTAGTGGGGGTATTTGGCAACATTTCCCTAAGTTATCCCTATTCCTATGATGCATGAAAAAAATGTTTTTTTTTTTTTCAAACTTTGAAAGTAATTGTAGAATTGATATTGTGGACTGAATGAAAACTACCCATTGAATGAAAAATTAACTCCTTGATTGAAATGTTACATGCAGAATGGAAAGGAAAGAAAAGAAAGCAAACTAAATTTCTTTTGCAGAAATGAAACTAATAACAGAATATAAGAAACAAGAAATGGAAGAAAGAAAGCAGTAATCACTTATTACTCAAACACCTCCCTAGGAACGGCACCAAAAAGTGATGAGCACCAGTATTGCATCAAGAATGCTGCAACTCCTGGGGCTGCCATCTTTACTTTATCAACTCAGGGTTTGTACAAACTTGGTGGTGACAGTGCTGTATACACAAGTAAAAGTGATGGTTTTGCCTTTTGTCACTGTTCAACTGGCGAGAGACCGCTAGGGTTTTCAAGCCAGACTTCTATGGATTCAGAAGAATCTTGATTACTGATGAAAGAAAGAGAAATCTACTCTAGGATAAAGCTTGTCTACTACAATAAGGAAAAGGACTGAAATCCAATGCTAAAAACACACCATTTCCTAACTAACTCTTAAGAAACTATGCTTTACAAGAATGCCAAGCTAACATGTATGAAATGCTACTGTCCTAAGCATGTAAATTCAAAACATCAAACATCACTACTATGCATGTAAAGGACTGAAATAAATATGTTTTTATTCTTTTTATGGAATGTGAAAGCTAATCTCTTTTGGTGGTGTGGTAGGTGGCTTGGGGATGCTGGTGGATGGTTGGAAGGTTTGGGAGACCCTTAGGTGACCTTTTGTGGCTTCCTGGATGTTTTCGCTCATTTCGGCCTCAAAACAGGCCACTACAAGAAAGCCTACAAGATGTCCTAAAAACCTATAGAATTCCGTGTATTTCTACACGATACAGTCGAGAGAAAAATGATGGGTGCTAAAGGTGATGAAACACTTTGGGAAGGTGGTTGGTGGATGGAATGGAGTGAGTGATCCGGACTTAAACAGGAATGCAAAAATTGCAAAGATAACCATAAACATAGATATGTAGCGGAAACAATACTTCATTTCATTAATGTAAAATACTGAAATATGCTTACAAACAGTAATGGAAATAAACCAGCAAGGGCAGTGGTAGCTTATCTCTGAGAAGAGATGTGGTGGCTACATGCCTCTGAACTGTGTTACAATGAGGCTCAAAGGCCTATTTATTGTTGAGAAAAAATGGAAAACCCTTAACATTCCAAAACCTAACCCTAGAATATGGAACGCCAAACTTTGGGCCCCGTTTGGGTAAATTGGTACATCAACTTCCCGGGGTCGTAACTTTGGCATACTATCTCTGTTTGATGCGTACAATATCTCGTTAGAAAGATCTATCCAAGCACTACCATTTTGGGAAGGGCAACATCATTACATGGACCCATGTTGCCCCCAGATTTCCCAAAAAACATCGTTTGGGGCCTCAAAACCGATCCGGAAGTTTAGGACTCGAAAAACTACTAAAAATAGTAAGTTGTGCTACAATTAAGGGTGGGGGTCCAGGTGGACTTGGTAGGTGGCCACTAAGATCCACCTGGATCATTCCTCCCCCCTTAGGAAGCAATGGTCCCCATTTCGTTGAGTTCCTCCATGAGATGAGGAAACTTTTGCTGAACTTGGTCCCTGGTGAGCCACTTGCCTTGGTGAAGGAGTTGGCATGCTTTGACAACTCGATATAGTTGGATATTCTGTTGGCGAGTGTTCTTGATCCGTGTGTCCATGATCCGATCAGTTGCAGCTTGTTCCATGCAATCTGGATTTAATTCTGTGGGTGTGAGCTGTTCTACAATGTCAAATGTGTCTAGCAATGGTTGAAAGTATGGCCGAAGGCGATCCACATTGAACATTGGGTGCAGGCCAAGGAACGGAGGAATGTTGAGCTCAAATGCATTGTATCCCACAGCCTTAGTAATGGTGTAAGGACCATATCGGAGTGGCCTCAGTTTTCGATAGGCTCCAGTAAGGCGTTCTGTTAACACCCAGGTTGTTCCCTATGACTCCCAAGGGAATACGGCCGGGGTAACAACTAACCAAGCTTTGGATTATAGGTCCTAGCCTACCTATAATCAGAGAGGGCTCTCTCTTTAAGTTTTGGCTCTGTTTTGTGAAGATTTTAGGCTAGTTATAAGTTTCAGTTTTTGTTTGAGACTTTGGTTGTGAAATTTTGTTGTGAGAAGGGCATGAAAAGTGTGAAGGATGCTAATCCAGTGGGCATATGGAGTCAGAAATCTGAGACAGTCCTGGTGCCTGTGATGGAGAAAGTTTTACTGCAAGGCTATATGGCTATTCTTAATATAAATTTCTGATTAGTGAGTGAAACAATGGGGAATGGAACTACAGACAGTGTGATAACAATTTGAACAACAATTTCTACTTAGTAGCATACATGAATTACTAAATAGTAACTGTGAAATATTCAGGGTTTATTGGAGTAGTTAAGAATTCCAATTAAATAGCTGAAATCATAGAAAACATTTATAGTGAAGATAGATTGAGATCAAGGTGTCTCCATGGACAAATCCTGAGCTATTCTTTTTCTTTCTTCCTAGTATTTAGAACAACATATGAGAGATGTGAGCTTAAACAAAAAACAAAGCATTAACAGAGATAGAGAACACTTATTAT
This sequence comes from Pinus taeda, assembly GCA_000404065.3. NCBI lineage: Eukaryota > Viridiplantae > Streptophyta > Pinopsida > Pinales > Pinaceae > Pinus > Pinus taeda. The sequence continues at coordinate 96,635 of APFE030294443.1, read as the reverse complement.
ATTAAGCCATAGCACTAGAATCCTGTAGCATTCAATGTTTCCAACACAGCATGCATCAGTAAGACCCAATTTCTGTAAAATCCAAGCTTTATTTATATCATCCTTTCAGAAATTACAACCGAGTTCTCCTTTCTTCACAAGAAAATAAAAACAATCCACCCCTTGCAAGCTTATGCGAGGGGGAATATATACAATCGGTTTTACAAAATATCTGAACCGCTGAGTCATTTGATAGATTAAATACGCTCACCAACTTTACAAAATAGCAGATAAGGAAGTTATTGCTACGCTAAATGTAAGATAAATAGTCTTTAATTCTGTCAGAACTCTTCTTGACCTTTGGAGGACACTGAGTCGGTTGAGCGTTCTGTATTAATGCTGAATGATGTGTCTTTATACTCTGTCATGCTGTAGCTTTCTCGGTCCTATTACCTGTAGCTATCAGTGTTGCTTTTAGTGGCCGAATCTTCCTGCTGAGTTGGCTCATTCCACTTTTTCCAATCATAGTGTATGCATCATATTTTCTGAATATGATGACTTATATTTTTCGATGATAAAAATTTGATGAAAACCTCCTGCTTATAGTAACAACTGTATCATTGTGGTCCACCATTCCTGTGTAAGCAATTGATGCCTCAAAATTGCATCTAAGGTTTCATTTGCCTCTATGTATTTGCAGAAGTTTGGAGGCACTTCAAACAAATGTCTGATCTCATTCATAATAAAAAATAAGTTCTCTATTCTGTCATAGAGACTTTGCCCAGATGCTGGCCCTGTTACCTGTGAAGTGCTTGATCCTTGACTAATCTGATTGGTGGAAAATGTGTTCACCCTTTTTGCATAAATCTCATGTGATAGTAGTCTCCCTGCACTATTCAGCAAGCTAGGAAGACCTTTGCCCTGTAATGCTGCAAACTTGTCCATGAATTTGTTGACCTTTGTTTGCATGTCCTGGCTTCTTCTATCCAATGTCTCCACCAGGCTTTTCAATGTGAGGACCCTTTTTATCAGCTGGATGGTTTCAGTTCTGTTGGATATTCCTATTGCTGCCAGTTGAGGACCTGTCCGGTTATTAAGCACATTGATCATTCTGTTGGCTATCTCAGGCATACTGCCTAGAGATGCCCTTGCTCTATGGACTTCCTTTTGTGCTTTGCCTATGAGCTCCATTTGCTCATGGATAGTCTCAATATATTGCCACTGATCAGTTATTGATTGGCCAATGTGGGTCCACAAAACTGTCTTGACCTCAGCCACCACTTTGTCAAGGGTGAGCTCTTTCTCCAGCTCCTTTATATTCTCTTTGAGAGATTTTATTTCTCTCCCTTTTTCAGCTACATTCTACTTGGATTTGTCATATTTTTCATTTAGCTTAGCTAAATTCTCCTTGGCTCCATTTAGCTCTGTCATCTGGGCTTCTAGGACCTTGATTTCATTCATCAATTTCTGCATATCAAGGCTCGGAGCCTACTCTGAGGTTTGTGCTGGTGCTGATGTTGATGTTGATGGAGTTGTCTGCTCTGTGGGAGGAGCAGTAGTCTGTGGGAGCTCCTCAAGGTTTATGAGCTCTGGAGGGGGCTGATAAGTTTGATCTCCTTCTTTCTGCTGTAGGGTTGCCTGCAGTGCAGCCTCTGTGTCCTCCAGCTTCCCTTCTGTTTGCACTAGCTGTTTGTGCAGTGCTACCAGCAATGTTGCTACCTCCTGGTCTTGTCTTTGCTGGGAAACCTCTTCTATTTGAGGGTGAATGGTTGCTGGGAGCTTAATCTTATTTCTTAGAGCTGCAAGGTTTGCATCTCTTATTTTCAGCAGCGTTTTTATAGCCTTTGGATCCTTTGGGTCATGCCCAAGCTCTATGATTATATCCTCCAAAGACCTGATCCTATTGTCTTTGGCCTGAGAGGATGCCTTCTCCAACTCAAGTTGAGCAACTGTATTGTTTAGGCTGTTTTCCAACCTATTATCCAACAATGTTTTATCTGCCAGTGTTGAATAGACCATCTTACCCATTTTCTTGTGAAGTTCTATTTGGTCCATAGGGTGGATGTCCTTGGCAAGAACCTCAAGGTTGGTTCTTATATAGTCTGCAGCTGACTGTGGCTGCAGCATAGTGGGCATGAAATGACTCATGGTCATTTTCCCTTCTATTATGTCATAGGCTGACATAAGCCTCTGTTGATTGGTAGGGCCATCTTAAGCAACTGGTTGTAGATTTGGAGCCTAAGTGGCTCATTTCTCCTTTTAATATCAATGAATTGTTGCTTGATGCCTGTCTCTGCTCTCCTTTGCTGACTTGAGGAGCTGACCTCTCCTCCAAGGGTTCTTTCTTGTTCCTACTGAAAGGAACTGGCAGATGCCTCCATGCTCGGTGGGCTCATGCCCAATGGTTGCCCCATAGGCATTTCTTCCTTGGAGAGGGGATTCAATCTCTGCCTTTTCTCCCCTTGATTTGTGGATGTGGTGAGGGGATTCTCCTGCTCTCTATCCCTCTTCTTTCCCTTTTCCTTTTTCTGTGGAGTTTGCAGCACTGAGGCCTCCACTGTCTTTTCTTGCCCAGGAGGCATATTCTCTTGAGCCTGTTGCTCAGTAGGTGCTAGGGCTTCAGCTGTTTTTTCTTGCTGTGTAGGCTGCCCCTCTTTTTGCTGTTTTTCTTGTTGTTCTACCTCCTTTTCTGCTTGCTGTTCTGTCATAGGAGATGGCTGTTCCTCCTCCATCTACTTGCCTTTATCCTTGCTTGATTCCTGTTGGGCAGTTCCGGCTGCTTGCTGCTGGGTTGTAGAAGATGAGGCAGCTGCTCCAAGTTGCCTTTGATAGGAAGAGGAAACCTGCCCACAAGTTTCCAAGTCAGCCTCTTTCTCAATATTTCTTGCTTCTCTTTGTAGCATTTGTTCTCTACCAATTGGCTCTTCTAGAGTGCCCTCTTTCCAGCTTAAAGAATTGGCATACTGCTCAATATGAGGCAGTCTCACGTGAGCATAGCCACCCAATTTGTATTTTACCCTCCTGAGGGAAATGAAATGATTAGGGTCATAAGGCACCCATTTGAAGCTAGTTTGCAATTTGAGGGTCTCTAGGATCATATCAGCTTCCTTCCATCCTTCCTCCCTTTTGTTGTATAGGAATGGGCCTAGCTGATTTCTCACTTTTAGTTGCACCTTCTTGCTTTTACTTTGGAAATGGACAAAGTCTGCATTTCCAAACTGCCTAAAATACTCTAGGGAAAAAAGTCTCATAGGGACATATCTTGGCAGCCTATAAGGGTTCAACTCACAACCATATATTCTGATTACTGTATGGTGTTGGTAAAAGTACCAATCACCAATGCTGTAGGCCTTTGAAAGGTGAAGAATCCTTTGCATCTCCTCTATGAATCTGGGAGGAGGGACACCCAATAACAAGGTCATAGCTGGATGGATGAAAAGGTCTATGAATTCAGTGTAGGTGTAAGGTGAATAAGATATATGATGAAAGACTGAAGACCAAAAGACTATAGACCTTGGGTTTCCCTGAGCATTTAGCTTCTTGAGAGGAACAGGGAAGGCATCAGGCTGATAAAATAAAAATAAGTGATAGATGTACCTGGTGTATTTAAACACCTTTTCCCTTTCTAGATTCATCAATTGTTCATGAATCTTGTTGGCTATGTATGTAGCAAAATCATAGTGCACAGCAGGAGGCATTCCAGGGGAGAATATGGACAACATGGCCAAAATGGTTTCATCAACATCCTCATATGTCCCATAACCCAGGATGTAACTGATCAAATCTACAAGCATTTTGCCCAGCTCATTGAGATATTGATATGCTATAGGAAGGGTGCTGCTCATAGCTTCAAAATTTGGCTAAATAAATAACTGATTGATCTTGGTAATCTGAGCACTGGACAGCTTGCCCCCTTTCTTTATCAAGTCATTGATGGAGAGAGGAGTTAGGGGCTTTGCAGTGTGAAAGTGTAACATCTCATTAATGGCCTCAGGGGTGATATGGAACAATACTGAGCCTGAGGGGCTGAGAAAGACTCTCTGACAGGGGTCATAGCTGGAACGACATTGATTTATCAAGTCCGGGAGGACATTGACTTGAAGGAGATTGTAAATGGGCAGGTTGGAGTCCCAAATCCCTAAGATATCAGCTCCACTGAGATTTTGGGCTTTTAACTCATTCAGCAGGTGAATATTGAATTTGGAGGTCATGGCAGTTGAGTCTAGCATCTGGTAATCTCTATCACCCAGGGCCTTCCACTCTAGCTCTCTGTGTGGGGCATTCAGAGGTTGAACATTCAGGGCTACTAGTGTTTCCATGGTTAAGTAGTTCCTGTGACTTGTACTAGAACTGGTTCAGTGGGCAGGACAACACAAAGGGATATTTTTGCAGAAGTAAAGCCAATTGTAAGGGAAAATGAGGTAACTGCGGTGACAATGGTGTAAAATGCTCGCAAGAGAGTTAATTGGGCAGATGCAGGGACTAGTAGCACTGTTCTCTTGGTGAATTAGTGCAGCTCAAGTTTTCAGTCCACGAATGTGCCAATAGACTGTGAATTTAGGAAAAGGTGACTATATGTGGGTTCAACAGGTGAAATTCAACCCTAAAACTGTAAAGGAATGCTGGTTTATCGGGAATTTGCTGGTAAATACAGGTTGCCTTACTCTTGTTAATTCAGTTATGGAGAATTATGGACATAACCAAGCTCTGAGGGGTTGCTTTGGGTAAATACCTGGTGAATTGCTGGCAATGTTCACAAATGCAGGCTGGTTGGAGGCGGAAGCGTTCTTCAGGTCGATTTCTGCAGGTTGGCGACAGGTGGTCGTAATTTGCATGCAGAGGTGAGTAACAGTTATTTTTAGAAAAAGTGATAAAAGTGCGAAATTTTGGCTAAATATAGACTTTTTGGGTTATTGGCGTGTTTTTGGATGACGTCAGCATGATGTCATCAGGTGGGGTCAGGGTCGGGTGACATCAGCATGACGTCGTTGAGTGACGTGGCAGCCTGTGAGTGGTCCACGGGGATTGCACAGGTGGCGGACACGTCAGAGCGCTGGTGGGCGAGGGTGCCGACAGGGCGCCGAGTCGAACATGATGTGGGCGGGCATAGCGGTGACGTGGGCAGGCGGTGTAACACAACGGTAAGTGGATTTTCTCGGACCGCTCTGGATACAGTCGCAGTATTGTTAGAGGGCAGCCCGAGAAGATATGGGGGTGACGCGTGGCAGAGGCCTGACGTCACCCTCTGACAGTTTCTCGGGCGGTAAAGTGCAGCGATCGGGGCCCGTCCGATATGGATGTGGGCTGTCGGATGGGAAAGCCCAGATCCGACGGTTGACGGGTTGATGATATGCGCGGGCAATACGAACTACAGGGAAGAATCAAATATTGTTATTTCTGAAATGCGTGCCCGACGGAACTTTGTAAAAAGTGGGTTTTTTGGTTTTTTGCAAGGTTTATTCATAAAGCGGGTTTTGGTTATTGATCCGAGCAAATTCCAGATTAATCCCAAGATTAATTTTTCGGCGCTCTTTGGGTCGCGCTCAAATGTTTCAGCCCTTGAAACTTTAAAAACGATACATAGAGCTATAATGCTTGGGGAAGGGGATATATAGGTATATTTGGGTTTTTTCCAAATTTACATAGTAATAGGGGGATAGGGGATATAAGGAGTTAACTACTAATAGGTTAGTAGTTAACATGAGTGAAAAAAGGTGGATGAGGGGGGTAAAATACTAAGCTGTTTATATGAAATCAACTTAGTTTTTAGGAAGTAGATCAAAATGAAAAGAATTTTTACACAACAAATGTGGCTCTTAAAGAAACTAGAACCAACAAAAGACTTTGACTTCTTTCATGAACATGGGTGGCATAGGGATGTTAGTCATGAATGTGATAGGGGGTGATCTGGAAGTTAGACATGCTTCATTAAGTTGCTGTAAGACTGCTTAAAAATAGGAAATTTGCACTGGCACCATGTTTTTACCTTTGCTTTAGGCCAGGGAAATGCCATTAACCATGCTTTCTGCAACCCCCTCTGCCTACCCACTCTATTGCCTAGCATTTTTTGTTACTCCAAGGAGGGTGCACTTAGATTTTGCAAACCCTTTTGTGCCTTTTCTTTTCCTTTGGCTTTTTCTTTTGATTTTCTATCGAAAGCTACCCTTATTGCTTCCAAGGCCCCAGATTAAGCAGTTGGGAACCTTCTTTCTCTACCTATCTACTTTACCTGCCAAGATTGAGCTGTTTGGACAAATTTCTTTCTCTAACCTATAACACAAATTGAAATATGGCATGACCCAGCTTAGGTTGTTGGATCACCCATTCAGAAGTAGTGCAACATCAACCAATTGTAAGTATATTTCTTCCACAAGAATCTGAGATCTTTGTATCACCAAAGTAGATCATATTGGCACTTCCCCTGCCAATCATGAAAAATGAAACCTATTGGTATAGGTAGCTAACACGTTCCTTTTGCAAATGCAACCAGACTTTTTCACCCACCTGAAACTTGTGTGGAACTCAATGTTGATCATGTTGCTACGTGTACTTGGCATTTGATTTCTCTAGAATGTCATGGACCTGCTGGCAAATATGTTGGATGTGCTCAATGAAGCTGGTTGCCTTGTCTGTTTCGGACTGGACATGAGCCGGATCTATGTGAGTAGCTGCAAGTGGCATGGCCACATCAATGGGGCATAGTGGCTGGAATCCCAAGCCCACCTAAAAAGGGCTGTGGCCAGTCGAGCTGTGAAGAGCTTGGTTGTAGCTGTCTTGAACATAGGGGAGGCTCTCGTCCCATGTGCGTGGATGCTTTGAGTTGTACATTCGCAGAATGTGCACAATCATCCTATTGACAACCTCTGTCTGGCCATCAGTTTGAGGATGAAAGGCTGTGGACTTAGTGAGTTTGGTTTCCAGCATTGACCATAGATTGGACCAAAATGTACTGAGGAACCGACTGTCTCGATCTGAGATGATAGACTGTGGGATCCCAAAGCGCACCCACACTCGTTCAAATAAGAATTTAGCAATGGCTTCTGTTGTGATATTATTCTTGCAGGCCGCCATAATGGCCATCTTTGAGAACCTGTCGACGACCACAAAAAACACAGTCATTTCCATGCTTAGTGGAAGGAAGGCCTGACATGTAATCCATGGAGATGGATTCCCAAGGTCGACTAGGGGTAGGCAGTGGGGCATAGAGGCCTTGCTTCTTGATGGTCGGTTTGGAAATGGAATAGACAGTACATGATCTGATGTACTTCCCAACATTATGTCGAAGATTCGGCCAATAGAAATACTTTTGCAATACTGCCACTATTTTCTCGACCCCGAAATGCACAGTAGCCCGACTGTAGTGTGCTTCCCAAATCATCTTGGCACGCTCGCTTGAAGGAACACAAAGGTGACCCAGGTGGCACAACAGTGCATCTTGGAGGTGAAAATCTGGAACGTGCCCACCCTCCAAGAGTGTCTGGTATGTGTGGCCGAATTCTGGGTCGCTATTATAGAGAAGTGGCCAGTCAGAAGTCTCGTGCCCACAAGAGTTGAGCACGGTGGTTAACACCATGATCGGTGGTCGACTGAGGCAATCTGCAACATTATTGGTGCTGCCCTTCTTATACTTGATATTCAAGTGGAACTATTGCAGGTATGTAGACCACTTCTGATGGCGATCATTCTGCAATTTCCCTTGGGTTTGTATGAACTGCAGGGGTCAGTGGTCTGTGTGGATGACTGTTTCCTTCCCCAAAATGTAATGCTTCCATTATCGGTAGGCCTGTACAATGGAATACATCTCTTTATCATAAGTGGGATACTTCCGGACTGTGTCTGAAAATGTTTCACTATGATATGCCACTGGATGCCCATGTTGAGTAAGGTCTTCCCCAATAACATAGTCAGAGGCATCTGTCTCAACCTCAAATATTTGTTGTAAATCTAGTAACGCAAGCACTGATGCCATGCATAGGCGATCTTTCAACTCTATGAATGCCTTCTGTTGAGATACAAACCAAAAGAATTTTTCTTTCGCTCCTCCCTTGGTGACTTGACTCAAGGGCCAAGTGATATGAGAAAACCCCAACATGAACCTGCGGTAGAAGTTGGCAAGACCTAGAAAGCTGTGGAGCTCTGTCAGAGTGGTTAGATATGGCTAAACCCGAATGACTTGGATCTTGGCTGGATCCACATGCACCCCCTGTTCATCAATAATGTATTCCAGATACTGAACCTGGGTCATGCCAAAAGTTCATTTCTCCAAATTGGCACATAGCTTGTGTTGCCGTAGTGTTTGGAGAACCTGTCGGATGTGGTGGAGGTGCTCTTCCCATCTCTAGCTAAAGATCAGAATGTCATCCAAGTATGCCACTACAAATGAGTTGGTGAATGGCTGCAGGATGTCATCCATTTGCCTCATGAAGGTTGCAGGAGCATTCGTCAATCCGAAAGGCATAACCAACCATTCAAAAAGGCCCTCCTTGGCATTGAAGGCAGTCTTCCACACATCAGAGGGTTCGATTGGTACCTGGTGATATCCTGACTTCAGATCGATCTTGCTGAATTGTTTTGCCCCCTTTAGTTGGTCTAGGAGGTCATCAATTCGTGGGATCGGGTACCTATTACGGACAGTGATCTTGTTTAGCACCCGATAGTCAATACAGAGTCTCCAAGTCCCATCCTTCTTCTATACCAACACGATCAGGCTCCCACAAGGTGATGAACTTGGATAGATGTGACCTTTCTGCAGGAGCTCCTAAATCTGCCTCTTGATTTCATCGTTCTCCAAAACGAAGCGCCGATAATTGGTCCATTGGGTAGCGGCGGACCTGGGGTCAGATTGATGGAGTGCTTGACCTGGCAGTGCAGAGGAACCCCCGCGGGGGAGGTGAAGATGTCCTTGTACGCCTCCACAACCTTGTCCATCTGTAGTTGTCGCGTTGAGGGGCCCTATATGGAGGTCGTGGCCACCATCTTCTTCTTTCCTTGAGGGTGTATCATCAAGAAAAAAAATTTCCCGGTTTTGGAAATGAGCTTACTGCATTGTTTTGTAGTAATCAAAGAGATGGCGGTAGGTGGTGCTACCTCTGGTATCCTGTACAAGTTATTTCCCAATGTAATAATAACAGCACAGGGCCTTGATTCTATTAGGTAAACTTGACTTGGGATAGAGTCAAAAGTTGACCAGGTTAAATAGTGATGGTTTTGGGGCACATGGTATTGTGCACCCATGGAATTCTGCCCGTGGTATTATATGTAATGGAGCCTATAAAAGGCTGGAAGGACTTCATTGTAATGCAAGGGCCTGGAGGTGAGCGGTGAAGGCTCACTTGGCCGGATTGGCCAGGGTTTTGGCCAAGGATAATGAAATTTCATTATGATTGGGTTTTTCCCCGGATTTGGGGTTTTCCCGGATAAACATGTGTATTTATGTGTTTAGGGTTATTGCTGGTTAATTTTATATTTATTCCTCTCGGTAATTAATTTATGTTCTTGGGTAAATTTCTTAACAATTGGTATCGAAGCATGGTTGAGGGTTTGGGCTTCGAATGTATGCCTTCAATGAAGCATTTATTTTAGCCCAATGGAAATGGTGTTGCAGAGAGCAGTCCTATAACAGAGCCATGGCTGACTTCATTCAAGGAGTAGAGCAACTTCGTTTCTGATTTGAAGGAATCAGAGAGGAAAGCATTGCAGGAGTTGAAATTCCAGATCAAGGAAGCAATCATGAGCAATCACGAAAAATGAATTCAGCGAGCATGAAAACGAGAAATCCGATGGGATCAAGAGTTGAAATGCCAGATCAAGGAAGAAATCACGAAAAATGAATTCAGCGAGCATGAAAACGAGAAATCCGATGGGATCAAGAATTGAAACCGTCACCTGTTGCGAGAGGATGGATAAAAATCACAACAGCAGTAAAAAAAAAATAAAAATTAATGAAGTCAAAATTATTACATGTAAATGGGCATACTACTGTAAGACTTGGTAAGGCATGTGTACCCCTCGTTGATCACCGGAAAAGTTTGGGTTAGACCTAGGTGATAGGGGGGATGTCGGGTTAACAATACCCCGGTAAAAACTCTAAGGGGGGTAAGAGCTAGAGTGAGAGATTGTCTCACTTAGCAGGTTTGGCTGGAGTTAGTCAAGGAACCCCAAGTCAAGTTTAAGGGGGGAATTGTTAGGTAAACTTTGTAGGTTTTAACCCCGTATAGAAATTACCTGCATATGAATTCTAAATCACAAGAAAAATAAAAATGCGAGAGCATAACACATAAAACACATATACACAGAGATTTCCCACTGGATATCAAAACCGAGACTACCAGCTTGATTTTTCATTATATTCCTTCCAATGTTACAATACATATTTATACATGCCGAAGCATCCAATACCATGGACCGAAAATCATCACGTCCAAAACTATGGACCGAAAACCATAGGTAGGTTCGCCCAACCTAATATAGGGTCCAAAAAAAAATTTCTCGGGGCGCTGCCCCGAACCCCGTAGAGGGGGGCTACCCTCCCCCCTATGACCCCCTCGCTGCACAACGAAGGGGGGGCTCCACCCCCCCGATTCACTACGTATGTTAGTCGTGGAAAGAATATAACACAACCCAACAATGGGTTATGGGCCCACCACGCTTCCGCTGCTTTGGTCGTATACCCAACAATTCCTTGTACTTTGTCTTGAGAATATCTACAAGGTTGTTGGCCTAGTTATATTATTTTCCTGGCCTAACTCTCTGACTTATTTCTTCCAACATATTCAACTTAACACCCAATGGTTGACTTGCCAATGTGATACATATCACCACTATGATACGTTTCCATTTGATATCTGGTTCATTTCTCTATGTAATAATTAATTCCTTTGAATATTTGGAAGTCAACCATCCTGTGAACTCCTATATCCATTTATTTAAGTCGAATTTTTGAGGGATTTTATCACCTGTATGGGGGATCCCTATAATCTAGTGGATTATTCCCAATGTTATTTCAATGGGGTGTTATATCTATAACACACCCATGGAATTGAATTACTTTGAAATTTGTAGCTTCTTCCTAGCCATCAAAATTGGCTATGATAATCTATGATCACAATCATGTGTAAGAATGTTTACTCTACTTTCCAGTTCTTGTTGGTAAAATCCCAATAATTTAAGCTCTTCCACCTTTTGTCCCATGGAATTTCTTCTAGTTTTTCTTGTGATATGTTATGTATATTAACTTCCAACTTTGTCGTGATTGATTTGTCGAATGTAACCTTGGTCTGCAACTCCACCAAGGTTTCTAGTGCCTACACCTGAACCCTCAACATTTTGTAATATTCTAGGAATTCCTTGCTATTCAAGAACTCTATTGAATCTGATTCATAATGAGTTAAATGTAGTAAATCTGAGATCTAAAGGATATTTGTAAGCTCACTCTACTCAACCAAATGCTCAATTTTTAGAAGTAGTGAAAATGATGTAATAATAGAGTTTTTATTTAAGTGTTTGGGAAAGCTTTGTTCATAATGTGGTGTGTTCCCCCAAATTTTTATTTTCCATTCATGTTAAAATCACCTATGTGTAGACCATGTGATGGGGTGTGGGGTCTATTTAATGCTAATAGTTGTTGAGTCAAGTTAGATATGTTTGAAAACTCCTTTTCATTAATTTTCTGTTGGTTGGATTATTGTTGGTATACCTTGATACTTATCTCAATTCTTCCCTAGTTTATTATCTTATTTTTGTCGGGTTCCTCATGCCAATATACTCTTTTATAATGTTTTCAATATTTGTGTCTTTACCCTTTTCTTTGAAAAAGTTGATAGTCTCCTTGTTTGTTTTGTTTCGTATGCATCTTTTGATCCCATATTTTTCATAAATTTTGTATTTGCTCCATCATTACTTGCTCAGATTGTGGAATGAGGAATTAAAGTACTTATTTATGGGGTCAATGGTTATTTTTCCTACTTTTATAATGGCAACTACTTTATTGCTATGTCTAAGATGAATAATTTTACTTAATTAATGAAAAATAATCAAAATATAGTATAAAGAAAATTGTTGATTCGACTACACATAATGTTTTTTAGCCTAACCCATACTTCATGTTACCTCAATGGATTTTCACTAGCAGGCATGCCCACATCATCATGGGTTTTATTTCTTTAATCAAGTGTCATTGAAAAATAAATTGAACAACTACCATTGTAGTGTCTTTAGCTATATTACACCCAGAGGTTAGATATCTTAGACAACAAGGGGGGCTAACAATGTTGTTTCAAGTTTTCTAGGCTTCCATGTGATCTAACTATAATAAAGTAATGCAAGATCACGTATCTTCAAATCTTTAGGCTTGATGTTTATATCATGCTAGAATTGAAGATAGGCATGATTGATGCTGCTAGACATTGTATATGCTACAACATGTGATCATACAATGAACTAAGATGGAGATATTGGAGTTGATTGCTACAAGTTCACAACAATTACCATTTTTCAACCATGTGGAGGCACTATTAAAGTGATCGCTTGGGTGGAATGAAGTTGTTGTAGCAACTACAACATCCCTCCAAAAATTTTCCTATGCTTTGATTTTGGAGCCTTCATTCCTATCCATAAGAGCTCATATTGCACTGATTTAGGGATTCATGCTTTGAATGAGACCTATCTTTTCCATTTGTGCCTATCTTTTCCATTTGTGCTTGTGCTTGCTTGCTTTCACATGTAGTTGATCTTTCTAAGTCACAAGCTAAACTCATGACTTGGTCACACAACAGTTATGGGCTTGCCCCTAGAAACTACGCAATCATTGAAGACAGTCAGCCTTGATGATTAGAATTACGTAGTTTAGACTGGAAGACAAAATTTAGCTCAGAAAATGCACAGTCATGGAAGGCATCCCAGCACTGAACCCAGAAACTATGAAATCACTCACTGAGCTCAGAAACTGCGTAGTGCACTGAGCTGGAAAGTTGCCTAGTTCCCCAGAATTGCACAATATTTCCTTGCAGCCTGCATGGCAAGTTTCCACGGAAAAGCAAGAAAACTAAAGGGAAAAAAGCATCTCTAGGGAGTAGGGCTCCATTATTATTATCCTAAAGGTGGCACACTTCGCCTTTTAGAAGTTTCCACCAAGTGTCGTTTTTCCTTGATTTTAGGCATGCTTGTCATAAAACCTCATTTTCTCAAATCTAGTTAATCGATGCCTCTAGAGATCATTTGCGTGTTCAATCTTTGAGCTCTAATATTTCGTAGGAGATCAAGGAACCTTTGGTGGAGTTTTCATTACTTTTCTGAGTGAGTTTTTCTTTTATCGTCTTTTGTCTCTTTTTCTGTCGTTTTTTGTTGTTTTGCTTTTGTGAGTGTTGTTATGCTTATTTCTATTCATGGTTGTTGGCGCTTCAACTTATTTTAGCTTGTAGAAGTGTATTTCTAAGTTTTCATTCACCTTACACAAGCATCGCATCATTTTTCTTGTTTTTGCACTGATGGTTGTTATTGCGGTGACTCGCCTCACATAATTTTTTTCCTTCCATTCGTTGAGTTTCTACACTTGATTCACATTGATTCCTCTATATTTAGTCATATCCACACTAAATCTCACATCATCACTTAGATCTAGTTGTTTCCCACACCTTCACTAGGCAAATCTGCACTTTCCTTGGTCAATTCTTACCTTGCCTAGTTGGGCATTGTGCAAGCCTAAGGCTCAATATAAGAGCTTGGCTTCTAAGACTATGCAGTACATGTTTGCCCAACTGTGTACTACTAAACTCCAAGCCTCATTATTCTACCCTTGGCCACTAATACTATGCAATGCGTAGTCTCTCCCGGTCTTTTCTTGGGCTAAACTACGCATTGCACAATCTCAAGCCTCAGGATCCACCCATGGCTATTGGGACTACGCAATGCGCAGTTCCCATAGTCAGTCTCCCTTTCTTGTTGATGAAAAATGTGCAATCCTTCAGTTCATTTTCTCGATTTTCTACTTGATCATGCTTTGAAAGTATATTTTCAAAAGCCATTGTTTTCTTTCCATGAGTGTCCTTTTTATCCCACAAGTACCACACTTGTGAAGCACTTCTCTTTAGTAGTCATTGTTACCATGGTACTAAAGAGAGCTACTTCAAAAGAGACCATTGAAAGAAGTATTGGGGTAGCAGTTGAGAAAACACCATTAGACTTGCCAGTATATGCAAAAACTCAATTGTTTGTAGAAAAGGATTCAAATCTAACATGGCATAAGGTTAAAAGAGCTCTTCAGCAAGGAGCTTCAAAGAAGGTCTAGAGGACCAACAAGTTTACATCAGTGTTTAGAAGTTGGGATTACACAAGATTGCATGTAGGTATTCAACCTTCCCATGTGAATATATCATCAACTTATGGTCCAAGGAAGGAAAGAAGTCACGTGACGAAAGTGGATCTTGTGTTATGAAAGTGGCTTTAGCAAGTGAGGCAAAGAGGAAACAGAGGTTGCAGAGAGCATAACAGAGGAAGAGAGAAGCAAAACGGAGAAAAATGGAGGAACTTGAGAAGTAGAAGTGGGAAGAAGTAGAAAGGAAATATGAAATAGTAGTAGAAACAGTGCAGAAGCAAGCTGAAGAGCAGGAATAGAATCGGTCAACAGCATAGGAGAAGAGTGAACAAATGCGAGACAAGGAGCTTGCTTATTAGATTGAAGAACTGATTGAGATCGATGACATGGAGGTAGAATTGGAGCAGCAGAATGAAGGTGTCAACCTAATGCCAAGTGCATCGTAGGTCACAGTTCAGTCTCCACCACCTCCAGCAGGAGAGTCAGCTCCAACCGAGGAAGGGAAAATTGTTCCTCTTGATGATGATCCAGTAATGGGCTTATAAAATATGTTGTATCATGAAATATAGAAGAATACTATGCAAACACAAAGAAATAATTTTTCGTATGGCCTCACATTGCCTGCATTCATTACAGAAAGGGTGATAGTGGCAGACACCAGAAAGAATAAAATTCCATTGCCTCAGAAAATTGTCCTTTGCAGGTGGAGCCATATCAAACACTTGGTAGTTTATGGCCATGAAAAATCAATTGACATAGCATTTGCAGGAAGCTAGGCAAGAGGCAGAATAACTCTGTGCAACAGCACAAAATGTAGCTTCCACATGGGTCCACTTGGAGAAGATGAGAACATCACTTGGAGAGACCATGCAGGACCTCAATGAGGAGCTCATTACCATACATATGGAAATTGTCCACTTGCATGTCCTGCTGCATTTCGGCAAAGACTTCGTCAAAACCCTCAAGAACATACAAGTTGTCATTGTATCCATGCATGAATGGACAGTGTAATACAAATGGGCATCACTTAACTTGGGAAATAAAATGAAGC
Organism: Pinus taeda; assembly: GCA_000404065.3. Classification (NCBI taxonomy): domain Eukaryota; kingdom Viridiplantae; phylum Streptophyta; class Pinopsida; order Pinales; family Pinaceae; genus Pinus; species Pinus taeda. The sequence continues at coordinate 81,294 of APFE030294443.1, read as the reverse complement.
AACATGTAGAGGTGGAGAAAGTAAGAGTTCAAATATTAATTCAGAAAAATAAGCAACTCACCTCGTTCATTGGAAGCATTCGGGACACATATGTATGGTTGTTTAGTAGTTTGGATGCTTTGGTGAAAACACACAAGGTCCCATCAGTCAGTTCACTAACCAAAGCCAAACCCAGGAACCAGGTCTGACAAGAGATCGAAGAGTACTTGGAGCAGCTGAGATAGGTTTCCACCAAGGAAGATTTGGATCTGAACAGATAGAACATGCAGAACTACATCAGGTGGTCCTGTCCAAATTAAAACAATGTTTCTCATGCTTCAGAACAAACTTGAAACTGGTTCCAAGACATTGTACATGAATTCCATGGAGGCTATAGTCTACTTCCATCCAGATACCATCACGCAGTTTGGTGATGTCATCACACAATACCGGGCTTGGCACCAATATGTCACCGAGAAGCATCAAGTGGAAGTCCAAACTCAAGCATCATGGTGTTTTGTCTTGTTAGGTTGTCAAGTTGTCTCTACCTTATTTTGTCTTATATGGGTACAAGTGTAAATTGTAATATTATTTGTAATTATGTTGTAAGTGAAATTACAATTGTTAATAATGGAATATGAAGAGCCATGATGTAGTGTAATGAGTCATTTGTTAAATAAGTTGAAGATTCATTATGGTATTCCAAAGGTTGCAAAGGGGATTTTAGGAGTCACCCCCTCTTGTTATAAATAGAACCTCATAACTAATGCAAGGGGCTTTTGGCTAGGCTTAGGCTTAGAAGGAGCTTGGGAGTATTGTGAATAGCCTTGGCTTCTCTATAGTGTAGAGTGATTATACTTCTTTGGTAGATTAGGTGTTCTTGACTTTAATGTTCCACTATTGGGGCTAGTGGTCTATCAATGGTGTATGTATGAATGGAACTTTCGCTTATAATAATAAAATCATAGTTGTCACGTTTTGATGTATATGTTGTGAGTATAGTAGGACTATTCTTGTTGTATTTGCAATGTATGTTATTTAGCTTACACTTATGCTTTTGAACTATTTCGTTTTCATTTGTATGAATCTTGTTGAATGCTTGATGTTGTATTAATTCATCACTTTAACTTGTGCACTAATATGAATCTTAGCTTGTTATTTCATTACACTCATATGTTCCTTTCAAGTTGTATACTATTATAGACTTCCAAGGGTCGCACTTCCTTTTCCCTTCGTGTGTTATAACCTTCATGCATCGTACTTGAGTTTCCGCAGGGTCACACACTTACTCTCACCCAAAGTTACCATACTTCACTCTGCATGTTTTTGCAATCAAGGAATAACATTACCACCCACTATTGGGACTCATACTCCAAATGGTGTGAGGTCTAGTTGGGACTTCATATCGGGAAGATCCCCTAAATGTTGGCAGATCCATCACTGTCAACATTTCTAGTGCTAGAAGGAGGGCCAGATGACAAGCTGAGCCCTTGAAATTTGTTTTGAATTTCTCCACACATTTAATGACTTCTTCCAAAATCATAACCCCGACATGTTTTTCTAGAAAAAAAATTCAAGTGTTGGTGAGTATCATATATGACTTGTCAACTCTAAAATTTGATGGCAAGGCTAAAACAACCTTATTTGAGCATATTGCTCGTTTTCTTGAATTCTATAGAGAACATAACATCCATCGTGAGGATGTTGGTTGTATGTTGTTCATTCTCACGTTCAAAGGGCGTGTAAGGGAATGATGTCACACATTGCTCGATGCCTCCATACACCCTTTCAAACATCTTGTCACATAACTATTTCGTTATTTTGATATGTATGATCATAAACATTTGTGCAAGAAATTTTTGCAATTGTGAAAATCACTTGATGAATCACAACATCATTTTCACAATCGTTTCATGCATTTTTGTTTTGAATTTCCTAAAGGTGAATTTGATTGGCCTTTCTTGTCAAGGAAATTTCCTTAACTTGTTCACATTTCAAAAAATTTGCACAAGCTTGAATCCTTCAAACCACTCCCAACATACCTCAATGTTAGATCTTATAAATCTGCGATAGAGGAAGTTGTTGTTCCAAGTGACCCTTTCTCCCCTTCTCATCAAACATATTTGGTTACGTAGGTTGAGGTGGGAGAAGTTGAGAATCCATTCATTTATCTACCACCATCTTTTCCCACCTCACATACTTAGAATTTCAACACAGGTTTGGACTGTGATTCTGATGGTTGTGATGAAGTGTTATCTCCTCGTCCTCCTTCCTTTGGTCCCTCTGATCCTCTGGATTATGATGTTTCTGTTCATCTATTTCGAATCACTCTTTTGATGTTGACAAGGATCAAGTTCTGGATGGAGTTAGTGTTGAACAACCAACCTGCAATATCATTTTCTATGATTATGTGTGGGAATCTAAATATGAAAAATATTTTGGGATGAAAGACTACCTCCTTCTTTCCACACATCTTCTGCATTATCCTGACATTTTCCATTATTATTCCATTCCTATTGAATCTTGTGAAAATTTAGTTTTTTGTTGATGTTACTACTTTCAATCATTCTCATAACACATAGAATTCCATTTTTTTATCTCAATACAGAGAGGAAAAATATTTTCTTCATGATCCTCCCAATCTCTCATCTTATCTTTCTAGAAATATAAAGGGTGAAATTTCTCGTTCTCCATCATCCCCTCCTTATGATTTATCAGAAAATGAGGATGCCTCTATTTGTAATCTTGAATTTTTTGGTCATGGATGTCATGATCTTTTTCATTCATTCATTTGATCATGTTTCTAATTTTTCCACTGTCGATCTTTCTAAGCCAACAATATTTGATGATCCATCTTCTGGTGAATTGAAACTTCCCCAAGTTGTCGAGGCACTTTAGCCCGAGTTTATGGTTATGTCAATTTATTGAGGTCTTGAGGTTAGTTCTACTTATGATTGGAAATGTGTTGAATCTTTCCATGCTCTTCATCACTCTATGGTACACATTGAAAATCAATTCATTTTAAAATTTTCGCATCCTCCATCTATATCACACGATTCTGTTACTTAGTCATTTGAGGAGTCTTACATGATGAGCACGGTTGCAAAACGAAAATTTCCTTCTTTCTTTATGTTCACCCATTTTTATAATTCGAAAGATTTTGCTTGCATGTCTTCAAGTCACAATGTGTCTCCACACCATCATGCATGCACAGAATGTCTCCCGTGCACATTTCTTTCTTTATTTTATGTACGTTCTTTCAAACATCGAATTTTTTGTTTGCATTGTCTTATCCTTTTTGATTTTTTTTATGCGTGTATATCTTTCTTAACATGCATTCCCTCATGTACACATGCCAGCCAAGGCATCGGTGGCTACATTGGAAGTATCATTTCACGTGAGCTTGACCTATTCAATGTTAGGTTAGGAGTAGGAGTAGTTGTTTTCTTTTCTTGTTTGTTTCTTTTATTGGATTTCATTTAATTTCTAATTCACTTATTTCCTTTTATTTTTTTCTTTTCAGTCTTAGGATAACTTCTGCATTAGATGTGTTTGGATTCTACGACAAGCAAGATGAAGTCCAAGAGGAAGTTGTACTACTATCAATTCCTTGTTATCTCTTTATTCCCTCTCTTTATTTTAATCTTGGATTTGTTTTAGTCGATGATACTCTGATGGACAATATGTTCATCTCAGAGAAAGTCACAAGTGAAATCACGATGCTTACACTTTAACTAGTACCGCCTACTCTAATCAACCTTCTATTTTCCGTTAATCCTTGTCAACTAAGTCAAGTGGAGTAAGGAGGAGAGGAAAATCTTAAAAATTATATCAAAGGTGTATATAAATATCCTTCTCTGAAGGAACAATCTCTTCTGCTCTCAATAATTCGAGATCCCTCTTCCACCCCATGAAATAAATAAGTTCATATGCACAGTTCTTTGAACAAATAAATATGAAAAAAAATAAAATGAAATAAAGGGTGAACAAAGAGAAAGGATTCCTACACAGAGAGGTGAACCAAGAAAATTCGCTAGGGTACTGTCCAAGATTGTTGGTAGCAGAGTAATGCTTGTGTTCCTGAAGTGACTTTGTCAGGGTACTGTCTAGGCATGTTGACAGTAGAGCAACACCAGAGATGAAAACTAAGACTCTGACAATCTCTTTTACTTGTGCATTTATATACTCCTCATCCCTAATCGAAACAACTAAGTTTGACTTGGCTTGGTATGCGTGTTGCTGATGAAGAGAAAGGTACGGACTATATATTTAACTCAAGCTAAGTGAAGAAGTTGTGATAGCCGATGAACTAAACAATAATTCCAGAAGAGTTAAACATGTTTTGCATGAGACAAGATACATACAGAGAGATGTAGTTCTAATAGTGTGTCCCCAATTTTGTAGCAGCTACAACATCCCTCCAAAATTTGCATATGCTTTGATTTTGGAGCCTTCCTTCTTATCCATGGGAGCTCATCTTGCACTAATTCAGGGATTCATTCTTCAACTAAGACTTATCATTTTCTTTTGTGCTTTTGATTGTTTTTTTTCACATGTAGCTGATCTTTCTAAGTCACAAGGTAACCTCCTAAGTTGGTCACACAACAGTTACGAGCTTGCCTCCAAAAATTGTGCAATCCTTGAAGGAAGACAACCTTGATGATTGGAATTGCACAATTCATACTGGAAGTTGTCCTTGAGCTCAGAAAATGCACATTCATGGAAGGCATCCCAGCACTAAGCCCAGAAACTGTGCAATCCTTCAATGAGCTCAAAAACTACGCACTGCACTGAGTCGGAAAGTTTCTTGGTTCCCCAGAATTGTGAAATATTTCATGACAACGTACATGGAAATTTTCCCCAGAAAAAAGAAAAGAAAAAAAAAATACTAAAGGGAAAAAATCATCCCTAAGGATTAGGGATCCATTATTAGTTTCCTGAAGGTGGCACACTGTTATTTTTAAAAGTTTCCACCAAGTGTCGCTTTTCCTTGATTTTAGGTATGTGCATCATAAACCATAATTTGCTCAAATATAGTTAATCGATGCCTCTAGAGCTCATTTGCACATTTTATCTTCAAGCTCTAGCATTCTCTAGGAGATCAAGGAACCTTCAGTGGATTTGTGTTATGAAACCAGCTCAAGAAAAGATAGAAAAGATAGATCAACGCCTTAGAATTCAGCCTCTTCGAGGGGGAAACCTCCTTTATATTACATAAATGAACAATTCTTGGAAGATACAAATGACAAAACCTCCTTTCTATATATAGGAGTCTAAGGAGTCACAATATAATCTAGCCGACCTAACAATAATAATATAAAGCCACAAAAATAACAATAGAGGGATTCTATGGGGCACAGAAATAACAATATGG
>APFE030294443.1:59750-71470 GCA_000404065.3 Pinus taeda | reverse complement strand
GGGGTAATAGGGGCACAACAATATAAATAAGGGGTATAACTACAATAGTAATGGGGTAATCACTAGTATTATAGGGACCCAACAATTTGTCATCACTTTTTCGGGTGAGTTTTTCTTTTATCGCCTTTTGTTCCTTTTTCTGTCACTTTTAGTTGTTTCTCTTGTGTGAGTGTTGTTATGCTTATTTATCTTCATGGTTTTTGGTGTTTCAACTTATTTTAGCTTGTAGAAGTTTTTTTCTAAGTTTTCTTTCGCCTTTCACAAGTGTCACATCGATTTTCCCCTTTTTACATTGATGGTTGATGTTATGGTAACTCTCCTTGCATATTTGTTTTTCCTTCCATTCATTGAGTTTCTACACTTGAGTCACATTGATTCATCTATACTTAGTCAGACCTACCCTCAAGCTCACATCATCAATTAGATATGATTGTTTCCCACACCTTCACCGGGCAGATCTACACTTTCCTTGGCCAGTTCTTACCTTTCATAGTTGGGCATTGCACAATCCTAAGGCTAAAGCTAAGACATTGGCCTCTGAGACTGTATAGTGCACAGTACAGGTTTTCCAAACTGTGCACTACATACTTTCAGGCCTCATTCTTCTACCCTTGTCCACTTAGATTGTGCAATGTGTAGTATCTCCCACTCTCTACCCAGTTTGAACTGTGCATTATGCAGTCTCAAGCCTCAGGCGCCACCCTTTGTTGTTGGGACTATGTAGTGTGTAGTTCCCATAGTCAATCTTCCTTGCTTGTTGATGAAAACTGCACAATCCCCCAGATCAGTTGTCTGGTTTGCTGCTTGATCATGCTTTGAAGGTAGATTTGCAAAAGCTAATGTTTTCTTGCCATTAGTGTCAATTTTGTCCCAAAGGTACCACACTTTTGAAACACTTATTTATAACAGTCATTGTTACCATAGAACCAAACAGAGATTCTTCAAAAGAGACCACTGATAGTAGTACTCGGAAGCATTTGAGAAAACACCATTAGACTTGCCGGTATATGCAGACACTCAACTATTTGTAGAATAGGATTCAGATCTAACATGGCACAAGGTTAAGGGAGATTTTCAACAAGGAGCTTCAGAGAATATCTAGAGTACCATCAGGTTTAGATCAGTGTAAAGCAGTCAATATTACACAGAATTAGATGCAGGTATCCAACCTTCCCATTTGTAGATGTCATCAGCTTATAGTCCAAGGAAGGAAATAAGTTGCAAGATGAAAGTGGATCTTGTGTTATGAAAGCGGTTTTAGCAAGTGAGGAAAATAGGAAACAGAGGTTGCAGAGATCATAACGGAGGAAGAGAGAAGCACAGCAGAGAAGAATGGAGGAAGGTAAGCATAAGTAGGATGAAGAAGAAAGGAAATGCATAATAGCAGTAGAAACAGTGCAAAAGGAAGTTGAAGAGCAGGAATAGAACTGACTAACAACATAGGAGAAGAGTGAATAGATGCAAGACAAGGAGCTTGCTCTGCATATTGAAGAATTGATTAAGATCGATGACATGCAGGTAGAATTGGAGCCACAGAATGAAGATGTCAAGCTAATGCCAAGTGTACCATAGGGCACAATTCAATCTCCACCACCTCATGAAGCAAAGTCAGCTCAAATCGAGGAAAGGGAAATCGTTCCTCTTAATGATGATCTGGTAATGGGCTTGTACAATCTATCGTATGATGAAATACAGAAGAACATTTTTGCAAGAATGAAGAAATTATTTTCCGAATGGCCTTGCATCAATAGCATTCATTAGAGAAAGGGTGATAGTGGTAGACACCAGGAAGAATCCAAATGCCATTGTTGAAGCCAACTTGGCCTCCATAGGTGTAGAAAGATCAAACACTCAATATTTGATGGCCACGAATAAGAAAGTGGCATAGGTTTTATAGGCTGCCAGGCAAGAGGCAGAATAGCTCCATGCAGTAGCACATAATGTAGCTTTTGCACAGGTCCACTTGGAGGATATGAGAACAACACTTGGAGAGACCATGCAAGATCTCTATGAGGAGCTCATTACCGTACATAAGGAAATTTTCCACGTGCATGGCCTACAGAAATAGGGAAAAGTCTTCTTCAAAACTCTCAGGAATATACAAGTTGCCATCACATACATGCATGAATGGACAATGCAATACAAAGGGGCTTTGCTTAACTTGGGAAAGAAAATGAGGCCACAGGAAGAGATGGAAAAATAAAGAGTTTGAATATTGATTTAGAACAACAAAAAGCTTGCCTCATTCCTTAGAAGCATTTAGGCCTCATATGTACGTTGTTCAGTAGTTTGGATATCTTGGTGAAAACAAACAAAATCCCATCATTCGGTTCACTTACAAAGCCAAACCCAGGAACCAAGTCCGGTAGGAGATCGAAGAGTACTTGGAGTAGTTGATATAGATTGCCACCAAGAAATATTTGGATTTGAACAAAGAAAACATGCAAAACTACATCGATGGTCCTGTCCAAATTAGAGAAATGTTGCTCATGATTCAGAACGAACTTGAAACTTGTACCAAGACATTGTACCTGAATTCCATGGTGGCTGGAGTATGCTTCCACCCAGACACCATCATGCAATTTTAGGATGTCATCAAACAGTACCGAGCTTAGTACCAATATTTTGCCAAGAATCATCAAGTGGAGGTTGTTGAGCTAGAGATTTCCCAAACTTAAGAATCATAGTGTTTTGTCTTGTTAGACTCTCAAGTTATCTCTACCCTATTTTGTCTTATATGGATACAATTGTAAATTGTAATATTATTAGTAATTATGTTGTAAGTGAAATTCCAAGTGTCAATGTTGGAATATGAAGATTCATCATGTAATGTAATGAGTCATTTTGTAAAGAACTTGAAGAGTCACGAGGTTAGTCCAAAGGTCACAAAGGGGATTTGAAGAATCACCCCCTCTTGTTATCAATAGAACCTCATAACTCATGCAAGGAAATTTTGGGATTCAATAGTTTAGCTAGGCTCAGGCTTAGAAGGAGCTTGGGAGTATTGTGGACAGCCTTGGCCTCTTCGTAGCGTAGAACGAGTATACTTCTTTGGAGGAGCAGGTGTTCTTGACTTTAATGTTCCACTATTGGGGCTAGTGGTCTGTCAATGGTGTATGTATGAATGGAAGTTTAACTTATAATAATAAAATCAGAGTCGATACACTTTCATGCATATGTTGTGAATATAGTAGGACTATTCTTGTTGTATTTTCAATGCATGTTATCTAACTTATGCATATGATTTTGAACTATTTCATTTGCATTTGTATGAATCTTGTTGAATGCATGTTGTTGTATTAATTCATCATTTTAACTTATGGACTATTCCACATCTTTGCTTGCAATTTCATTACGCTCATGTGTTCCTTTCAAGTCTGTTATAGACTTCCAAGGGGTGCACTTCCTTTTCCCTTCATGTGTTGGAACCTTCATGCATCGCACTTCAATTTCCATAGGGTCACACACTTTCTCTCACCCAAAGTTACCATACTTCACTCTGCGCATGTTAATAGTCAAGGCATAACATTACCACCCACTGCTGGGACTCCTACTCTAAACGGTGTGAGGTATAGTTGGGACTTCAAATCGAGGAGATCCCTTTAATGTTGGTGTGTCCAGCACCATCAACAGAATTCTAGTTGGTCGACTTGAGAGGAGGTATGATTATAATATTTTATTGATCCTGTTATTACTCTAGTAATTATTTTGAAGTAAAAAGAAATAAAAACCAAAGGTAACCACAAACCAGTTTTGGAGATTGGGACCTAGCCTTCCTGATGCTTAGAGAGGGCTCTCTCTTTAAAATTTAACTTTGTTTTAGCTAAGATGTTTTTAGGCTAGTTATGATTGTTCAAGGGGTGTTTTATTTGTGTTTGAGATTGGGTGGTGGGATCTACTTAGGCAGATGGATAAATTGATGTATTTTAGACCATTGGGCTATGGAGTCAACTAATAAGGAAGCAAAACAAGATTAACTCAGTAAAGGGGGTGTTCCAAGGACAAGATAGTAGAGCGTATCTCAGATATTTGAGATAGAGGGGTGAAAGGGTTTCACTTAGGGTGAGAGAGCAGTCAAGGGTTCTCAGACCCGAATAATAAATTAGGAAGGAAGGGGTAATCAATATGAAAGGGTGGTTAAGAATCCTTTAATCTGGATTAATCATGAAATCAATCTAAACCAAACAACAATTAAGAATTCTTTAATTTAAATATCATAAGAAAACATTTAACTGTATAATTGTTTAAGACAAAATGTGATTAAACAAGTTTTGAAATATTATTCCAGTTATAACATTTAGATTGAGAAACACATTTAAGATTATGAATAAATTTGAGAAAAACGACAATAACACGTGAAAATACTTGTCTGAAATTCGCTCAACACATGAATCCTTGGAAAAGTCTGATCTTTATTTATCAATCCATCTTGTTGGCTCATCAACTGATACAATAACCTTATGGATATTCTTGATCAAAAAGTCTATAGAAATGTCTAATAGAATCCACCCTACATACTTTGAATTATGAAGTATTTATACAAAAGTTTATTACAAAATATCTCAAACTAATTTGAGATTTAATATAGGAAAGAATAATATCTTCTTGCAAGAAGATAGAGACAGCTATTGAATTGTTTCATGTTGTCCCTTTTATTTTGGTACTGCTGGCTTTTATGCTTTGATTTTTTAGCCCTTTATGTTGCTTTATTGTTTGATCTTTTATGCTGGAAGCTTCATTTACTTTAGGCTTTCATCTGATACACTTTGACTCTGCTCATCTGTTTTCATTCTTTTACCATGTTGTTTTACTTTGATTGTACATTAAATTTTTTACTACATTTTTCTATAATAAATCAGTCAATTTCTCCCATGTTTCAGCATCAGGTAATTGGATTTTTAGCATCTTTTTATATACTTCATCTGCCTCTGTGTATTTTGTGAAAGTAGGCTTATTGATAAACAAGTGTTTTACCTTATGCTAGAGGTAAAACAAGTTTTCAAATGTTTGGTAGAGTAATTGGTTGTTGGAAATGCCTTTATTGATGATGAATTTACCTGCGCTTTTTCTACCTCTCTGATTTTCTGGTTGTAATCCTCCTGTGTCATGATCTTGTCATTTATTATTAAGGGATTGGGTAATCCCTTCTCTCTCAAAATTTGGAACTTAGCCATAAATCTGTCAGTGGCTATCTACATATTCTGACACTTATCCTCCAAGTTTTGCATTAAGTTCCTCTTGGATAGGACCTTTCTGACATCCAAAAATTGTCTCTATTATATCCTCTACCTCCAATTCTTTAAGTTCATACTTATTATTGCTGTTAAGGAATTTGATAATTCTGGTAGCTTCTCCTACCATTTGTCCTAATTCTTCTCTTACTTTCTAGATGGCCTGTGTAGCCAACTTTATCAAATCTACTTGCTCAAACATCACCTGAATAGATGACCAAATATCATTGATAGAATCAATGATATTGTCCCATAGTTGTTCCTTAGCCTTCCCAAGGGGTTCTTTCAGTGTCAAGCCCTTTTCCAGGGCTTTCAATCTTTCACTCATCCTAGTAGCCTTCTACACTTCTTCTTTGTGCATGATTTTGGCAAGCTTTTAATCAGTTTCCAAGATTGTCACTTTCTCTTTGAGCTTATTCATCTTTGTGGCTTGTATGGACATCTCTTCCACAGCCTTAACAAATTTTTCTGCTTCATCACCTAATGTACCTGCTGTTGATGTTGATGTTGTAGAAATTGGTTGTGATGTGGCCATTGGAACTGTAGGAGCCAATGAGGCTGCCAATGTGGAAGGAACAGTTGTGGTAAATGTTGGGATGATATTCATCGAGGTAGTTCCAAGATCAGTTTGCTTTGATTGGATTAAGTTGTCCAATTCCTTTTCTGTCTCCCTCCACTGATCATTAAGTTTCAGGACTAATTCCATCAACTCTTCATGCTTTGTTTGGATTTCCAAAACTTCCTTTGTCTGGGGGTGCTGCAGTTGAGGCATTTTCAACTATTTCTTGAGGGCTACAATGTCCTCATTCTTATTTTGGATTAGTTGCACAGTAGCCTTGATGTCTTTGGGATCATGTCCCAATTCAATTACTAATTCTTCCAAAGACTTGATTCTAGTGTATTTGGCTTGTGATGAGTCTTTTTCCAACTGATACTGGGCTGAAATGTTTTTCAATGAATTCTGCAATTGATGGGCAGCTATGGCCTTTCCTGTAAGGGTGGAGTAAATCATTTCACCAACCTGCTTGTGAAATTCAATTTGGTCAATGGGATGAATATCCCTTGCCAATACCTCAAAATCTATCTTCTTCAAATTTGCTAATGTTCTTGGCTATTATACAGTTGGCTTTATAAAGAACATTTGCATCTTTCCTTCCTTTATGTAAAAAGCTGACATCAACCTACTTTGACTAGGGGGTGTAAGCTTGAGATAATGTGCATAGGATTGTGCCTTCAGTTTCTCATTTCTCATTTTAATTTCCTTGAATCTTTCCTTAATGTCCTTATCTTTATCAGCAGGTTTATTAAATGAGGAGACTTCTACACTGAGTTGTCTTTCTAACATTTGAGTTTGTGATGTAGATGGCTCCTGTTTTTCTCCATATGGAGTTGTACCCTTTCTCATGTCTAACTCAGTATCAGTTATTTCTACTGAGCCTTATGTGTCTTCCTATTCTGAAACAGGATTGAGCCTAGGCATTTTGCTCTAGCTAGCTTCATAATGTACATTGGAAGTGTCCATAGTTGAACTAGAGGCTTCCTCTCTATTCCTTTTGGGATTATTTCCTCATTCTGAGGGGTCTACAAAATAGGAGGGGTGCTCATGGTTCTTTTGTGCTCTGGTACCTGTAGAAATGAGCTCTCATCAAGCTGTCTCTCTAAATCAATCAAGGTATTCTCAACATCTACCTTTGTACAATCTCTGTCTATGAGAGTGTTTTCCAACCACTCGGATTGGTTGGCATATCTCTCTATTTCTAGTATAGGGTGATGAATGTAAGGTCCCAACTTGACCTTCTTTCTTAGTTTGGTCATAAACCCTTAAGGGTCATACCTCCACATGAAACTGTTCTTAAACTTCATTTCTTGTAGAATTTGATCTACTTCCTCCCCTGGTTCTCTAGAATTTCAAATCAAAAGGCCTAACTAGTTTTTGACCTTGAACTGAGACCTTTTCTTCATTGAGACAAAGTTGATCTCATCAGAGTTTATTATCTACCTATAATACTCCAGAGAAAATAACCTCATGGGGAGGTATTTGGGGAGTTTGCATGGGGCAAGCTGGCAACCATAAATTCTTATTTTGGTGTGATTTTGGTACAAGTACCAATCTCCTACCTTACTTTGTTTGGACAACTAGAGCACTCTTTTGATTTCTTGGGTTATTCTGGGTGGAGGGCTTCCTGTCAGCACGGTCATGACTGGATGGAAAATAGAGTCAATGAAGTCTGTGTAGGTGTATGGTCATGAATACTTGTGGAATAATGGTGTTCAAAATGTAACAGACCTGGGTTTCCCTTTAGTATCCAGCTTCTGGATGGTGAAGAGTATAAAAACATGTGGTAAATTACAGATGACTATTTGAATACTCTCTCATTGTGCATTCTGGTAAATTGTTCATGCATCCTTTCAGCTATGAACTGGGCATAATTGTACAAAGTAGCAGGAGTATTTCATGGGGTGAAAATGGAAATGAAGGCCAGGATGAGCTCATCAATGAATTCATCAGTGGTATAGCCCAGAATACATGATATCATGGTTACAATTTGCTTCCCCCTTTCATAGAAAATGGCAGACACATATGGAGGGACATCTGTAGGAATGTGCTGCTCCTTTGCAGTGAAAGTTTGAATTATTTGGGCCAGTCTAGATGGACTCAATTTGGTGTATTAGTGTAACAAATCCCCAATGAAGAGTGGGGTTAGGTTTGGACCTGGTTGGACTTGCAACATCTCATTGATTGACTCAGTTGTAATAGTAAACAAGACCTTTTGGTCTGGGGACATTATAGCTCTTTCACTGGGCATGTAACAAGCATGGCCCATATGAATAATTTCATGAAAGACATGTACGTCTGGAAACTAGTATTTGGGAAAATTTGACTCCCAAAAGCCTATGTCATCAGTATGGTTCAAATATTTTTCCTTACTCAAAAAATGAATTTTACGCAGGAGTGTATGTGTACTTGTGTCTTTGATTTGGAAATCCCTGTCCACTAGGGGAAGGTGGTCAAGGTCCAAATGGGGGGTTGTGATAGGTCTGACATCCATGGCAATGGGGACAACCATAATTCAGTTCTTTTGGATTTCAAGTTGACTTATACAAGTTCAAATCAGAGGTTTGAAGGTAACTTGGAAACTTTTCAGAAGGGTTTGGGCACGTACTTTAATTTTAAAGTAATTTCAATTAATTTTACTTAATTAAAACACTTTAAAGACTGAAAGTTTTCAAATTGAAAGGGTCTCTGGTAATTTCTCTTCAAATACCTGGAATTCGAGTGAATTAGCTTCAAATTGGTGTTCTCGGCAACTGCAAAAGGTTGAACGCGTTCTAGTATGGACTGAGAGCTTGATTGGGGTCTCTGCAACTTCTTCAGGAGTGAAATTGAGGTCAATTGCCGATTTCAGCATTTACAGGTTTCACAATGGTTTGCAGAGGTTTACAACAAAATTGGGTGAAAAAGGCGAAATAGGTCTTCTCGGCCTTTTAATTGAACAACGGTCACTTTTTGGCAGGTAAATTACAAATGATCAGTGGGCAGTTTTTTGGGTTGGGAGGAGAGGTGGTTTCCCAAGCCATCGCACCACTTTTATGGAGGAGGCAATATTTTTGCAAGGTCCCCTGATCTATGTTAGCACTTAACACATAGTAGATGGGGGCCCGGGCAAAACCACTTTATCGGGCGGGTAAAAGTCAGACATTGGGTGAACCTGATATGACTGTGGACCATTGGATTTGGGAGTTGACAATCGGATGGCAATCAGGTGATAGATGTGCATGGATGAAATGGGCAAAGTTTTCAGGGGTCCTGAGGCTTTAATCCACAACGGTTTGGGATTATTTATGAGTTAACGATGGATTTAAATGATTGGAGGGGGTTATGAAGGGATCATCTTAACTTTACCGAGTATTGGTGAGTTAAGAGGGTTTGTTGGGGGTATGGGATAAAAAATATAGTTTATAGCTAAACTAAGGGATGGGGTATTATATACGAGATTTATTTATATATGGGAAAAGGTATATCGATAGCTATTTTATTATGTTAAAAATTAATATGAAATTAAATGAGTGGAGTGAACATACCCCTAAGCATAATATAATATTTTCACATTTTTTCCACATATACTTATACTTAGGATATCAATTTTTTTGTGGGTATTTTGAATGAAATGGAATTTAACATGGGGTTGTTTACTTTTCATAGGAAAATGGAGTTTACCTTAGGAAAAGGGGTTTTATTAGGCTAATGAAGGGGAATGAATTCTATGAAGGGAATTCTAAAATTCGATGTCCATAAGTCATTAATCCGAGGGTCTGGTCCCACCAAAAGTCAGAGCAATGCTCTGAGCCTTTATGACTTGAAGGACTTTTGGTATTAGAACATACTTGTATATGGGAAATTAGTAATAGGGATGAAAAGAATGAGGGGGAATTAATTAAATCAACTTGTAAACCATTGTTTTTGTTTTCTTAACTAGTCATGTACATTGAAAGACGTGATTAAGCATGATAAATGTGCTTTTGTGCAATCAAGTTTATACTTTAGCAGCCTTTCTTCTACTTACCCATTACTTACCCTAACATTTTTTCTTCATTTATTTGCGTGCATTTAGGCTAGCAAACCCTTATCATTCTTTTTTCTTTTGTAAATTAAACTATCTAATTCTAACCTTCTATCTTCCAAGGGCTCAGATTAAACATGAGGAGATCCTTTTTATTTTCTCTGCCTATCTAATGATCTGCCAAGATTAAGCTGTTTGGTCAGATTTTATTCTCTAACTATAAACATAAAATTCAAAGCATGAAATAGTCAATATTAAGCAGTTTGACTACCATGGGTTGTGGCATGTATGACAAGCTACACACAACTATTACTTAAGATAGTAAAGCGGTAAAATAGTAGTGGCATTTAGACTTGCACACTTTCATGATCTGTTTTTGTTTTTGGGGTTCATATATTTTCATTTTTTGATCTTTTCTTATTATTTTTGTCCTTTCATATTTCTTTTAGGACATACCCTCTTTACATTTTTAAATTTGTAATATGGAGAACATTTGCAAAAAGCAAAGGTATATACAATATTACAAGGATTAACCTTAGCCAATTCAAAATTATGAATCCTATCACTATAGGACTCTAAAATATCCTCTGTAGAAAAAATTGGTATGATGAGAGAGGTGAAGGATCTCAGAATGAGGATATGCAATGATTTCAACTCCAGGCTTTCAAATTTATATTATCGAATTCGACTTCTAACTTCAAGCTTTTGAATTCAAACATCTAACTTTAGGCTTTCAATTGAAGTTTTTCAAATTTATAATTTTGACTCCCAAAATCATGATGACTCCCAAAATCATGTTATTTCTTGTTGTTCATAGAGTAGGCTACCACCATATGAATTTAGAGGTTCTAATATTGGGTTGTAGCATCCATTGTCCATAATGGATAAGGGTTTGAAACCTCGGGGGGAAACATTACATCATTGTTTTTCAACTATTTTTGACAACTTTAGGAGTTACAACTTTTATGGAAAAACCAACATTCGAGCATGAGTCTTGTCAGTTGCAATATGATTGACTAATCCATCCACCTAGTTGGCATCAACATGCCATATATGACTTTGCTATAAAAAAATGCTCATAGTATAATGCTTATAATGACGTCGTTCCCGGGTATTGATATATTTTTAGCATATATTTGCTTAATGAATATATAACGTTACCATTTGTATTATTACTTTGAGAAGAATCATTATACAATTGATCTGGGAATAGTTACATTGAATTTATCATGCAATAGCATTGGAAAAGATATTTATTATGGGCCTCTTGGTTGATGATGGTGGAGAGATACCTAGGAAACTTCTTTGAATTAAGCTAACTTGACTATCTCAATCATTGGAATCCAAAAAAAAATTATTGATATAGTGTAGAAAATAAGTTGACTATCCTAGTAAAAAAAACTACTAATCATTGCAATTACAAATTCAATTATTGAACAATTTTATGGATTCAAGTCACGAACTTCATGTTGCTCCAAAATCTTTAAAAAATTGTAAAACATGTAATCCTTATGTGTCAAGCATTCCATGATGGATACTTGAGTTTTTTTTATCAATATCTAAATATATTGTCGATTGAGTCTTTCATTCATGTTAATTTGTGTCAAAAATTTAGGATGGGTATTAAATGTGAGTTGTTTAAGATAGGTTATCTCCTCCATCCCTTTAACTTGGATATATTTTCAAATTATAAGGCTAGCATCTTACTGACACCTGTCAATATAAAGTTGAAAATTGTTTAAAAAATTCATCAATGGAAAAAAAATAAATTGTGTCTTAGTTAATTTAAATTTATCATTAATGTAAATTGAAATTTAAACTCCATACATTACAAGAAACATTAAATATTTGATGGTAACAAGTATTTTGTCTAGCCATATCTCATTGATGAAATAGATTTCATTGTGCATCAGAACATAAGTATTGA
>APFE030294443.1:35206-59603 GCA_000404065.3 Pinus taeda | reverse complement strand
GAGAGAGAGAGAGAGCACACCCATGTTCATAGTGGTAGAAAAAGGCATGAGTCGCAGAGCGAAAGGAAATTTGTGCTCACTAACTGCACAAGAACCTATCATGGTATTGTTGTTATAAATTTACTCAGGAACATCAAGGAATCAAGGGTGGGAAAGATGTTGAGGTACCTCTCGGGCCTATGTAATATTCATCATGCTTTAGTATAAGTAGATATATGTAATAAGTGGTAAATGTACAAGGTACACATAATGAATGATTAGTTGGAGCGGGTACAACTACTCCAACCACTTCCTTAACGTATAAATCCACATTAAAACTTAATGCAAACATAGATGGAATTACTTTCCAATACTTATTATCATGTGAATTTGTGTGTTCCTTTGCACTAAAATGTAGTTTGTACTTGGATACTTGTTGGCCGTCCAATAGTTACCTATGTTACGCCTCGTTGGTTTTTGTTTCATCGCCCATGGTTGTCTTGATTTGGATTTCTTCCTTGTCTAGGGTTTAAGGTAACTATATCTATATTCAACAGTCACAAGTAGCTCACCTCTTAATTTTATGAACTACACTTTGATGCCAATATTATCCATAAATCTATGGGTTTGATGATCCATAAACACATACGTTTTAAAATGGAGAAATAAAAATTGTAAAATCTCAGCTATAATAACTTTTTGTGCTTGATATTAAACTTTGGTGATCCATATTGATTATAAGAATGTATTTTGGATAAATAGCATCATTAAGTTTTGGTCAACGTTTTGAACCATCTAATGTGGTTCATCCTCAGGACAAAGGATGATCCACATTAGATGGTTCGAAATGTCGACCATAACTTAATGATGTGATTAATCTGAAAGATAGTCTCACAATTTTTTATGCATTTAGAGTGAAAATGTTTTCATTAACAAGTCTATTCTAACATAATTAAATAGTATAATCACACAGACATAGATAATATATAAGATACCCTAGACAAACCTGACTCTGGAAAACCTCTAGCTTTGAAATGGATATTGTACTCTAGTTATTATTAATGGTGCTTTTAGAATTAAAAAGTTCATATTTTGAAGACATGAAATACAATTTACAATGCTACATGTTGAACTCATCATATCTAGGACTATTTCATGTCAGTTGATCCTTATCTAATTCAATCGCTCCAATCTCTAGAAAATAATGTAAATATGGTGTTAACTTGGATTGTGGCAAGTTTTCTATATCATGTGTCACTAGTCATAGTAGCTAAACTTCTAATCCAAATTATTCATGAACCTTCTAATAACCTTCATCCTTATCCTATTTGAACCCATTTTCCTTCATAGCTCTATTATTGTCCTTGTTTATCCTAGATATGTAGAAGGTTAATAACATTTCAACTCATTTCTAAATAAGTTGCTACAAAATTCTCCAAAAATTGAGTAATTTTGGCTTTGCTTGAACTATCACATTTTTGTGTATGTGATATATTCCTTCCAGTACTAGCTCCAGGAAATGTACATTAGATGGAACAAAGGATGGACAACAGACCTAATGACGGTGGGCGAACCTACCCATGGCTTTGTGCATAGGTTTTGCACATGGTTTTGGGCATGTTGGTTTTCTTCCCATGGTATTTTTTAGATATGGTCAAGGGAATGAAGGTTATGTTCTAACCCAGGGTTAGTGGAATGGGCCTTATGAATTCTTTGGCATGTATATATAGGTATTGTAACATTGAAAGGAATATAATCCTGGTTATAACATTGTAACATTGTAACATGTTAACATTGAAAGGAATATAGTACTCCCGATTTTGGGATCCAAGGGAAAATTGTTGAAAATAGCAACAAGAAATGTTAAAAATATCATCAAGGAAAATCCTAATTTAATTTGTCCTTGAATTAAATTGGTAATTAAACTGTAATTCCACATATCATGACAACTTGTGATAGTTAACTAAGTTAATTTGACTTATTTAGCTTATTTAATTTGAGTTGAGGGTCTAAATAGAGTCATGCAGAGTGTCTCCAACAATTAGGAGCACTAGTTGAGTTTATTTCGAGTTGTAAATATTTAATTCAGTCTAAATAAGTCAAAGTCAATTAAACTAGTTCCAACTGATGGAGTAGTTAGTGGGAGTTCCAGTAGTGGGGTGTAACCTGCTATAGTGGGGTGTAACCTACAGTAATGGGGTGTAACTTGTAGTAGTGTGGTGTAATCTGTAATAGTGGGGTGCAGCCTATACTAGTGGGACATCGTATGTTGAATAATGGGGCGTTGCGTACAATGATCAACCAGTAAACTGAAGATTCAATCATAATTAACTCATGCAGGTTAGATCAAAGAAAGACCCAGTTGAGATTTGAGTTCAGGGATAGTGAAATATTAGTTGTAAAACCATCTAAATTAAACAGATGGTGCATGCAATGAGATAAATGCCTATGAGGATTTCGTAATTCATAATTGAGAAATTTCCCCATTAAATAGGGGCTAATTCCCAAGGGAACAACATAATAATTAGGAGCTTAGAGGCTTGGAAATTTGGCTAAGTATTGGCCAAATCTAGTCAGTCAGGCAAAGGATAGAAAATACTTGTGCAGGTTGAGTTCAAGGTTGAGTAGAGCATATTGTATTCATCCAGATTCCTTGACTAATGTAATATACATATAGCACAACGTTTTAGTTGTGGATTTCCCCATAAAATTATTGTGTTATGTGTAATTGAATTATTTGTCTTATATTCTTTGTGATTTCATCAATCGTTTATTGTTTCCGCTGATGAGTAGAATAGATTCAATTCTATTTTTTTAGCATATTACAACCTGCAGTTTGAATCTACAAGGAATTTCTATAAAAATATATGTGTAGATTTGTTTTTATGTTCTTGCCATTGTATATTTTCTATTTTAAGAATTTGTTTGCAAGTAATTTTTATACAGGGTTAAAACCTATATTTGGTATCAAAGTTGTTTCGACTTCAAGGGGATCCCTTTGCTCCTAAGGGGTTTTTCCTGGGACAGTGGTAGACCCTGTTACAGTGGCAAATCTGTAGGATCAATTATTGTGGTGAAAGAAGATGGCGAATAGTGGAAAGATAGAGATTGAGAAATTCACTGGATAAATTTTTGAGTTGTAGAAGCTCAAGATGGAGGATATGTTGGTGGATAAATATCAGTGGATTGTGGTAAATCCAAGCACTAAACCAACGATAATGTCAACAGAAGACTGGGAGAATTTGTATCAAAAGGAAAAGAGCACAATATGGTTATGTATCTCAAACTCAATATTTTTGAATATATCAAGGGAAGATACGGTGAAATATTTGTGGACAAGTTAGGGACTTTGTACTAATCTAAGTCTCTAGTGAACAAATTGTTCCTACGAAAAAACTTGTATAACCTGAGGATGAAGAATGGAGACTCGATAATAGATAATTTGAACGCCTTTAATACTATGGTAAGTTAGTTTTTAATTGTTGTATACAAATTTCAAATGAAGATAATCGCATCAATTTGTTGTGTTCTCTACCAAATTCGTGGGATAGTCTGATTGTTGCTATATGTAGCAATACAACTACCTTGAAATTTGATTAAATAGTCTCATCCTTTTTGTCAAAGGAGATGAGATGGAAAATTTTGGAGAGTCAGAATGGATATGCCTTGCCTGTAGATTGTCTTAGAACAAAAACATAAATAAGTCCTCAATTTGGAGATCTAAATCTCCAAGAAAACAGGTAAAGGTATGCTGGAAATGTGGAAAACAAGGGAACTACAAAAATTATTGTAGATCTAAAGCTCTTGAGAAAGGAAAGGTATTTGATGATGCTCCTTCTGTAGAGGAAAAAACCAACTCAAATGAAGGTGGGGACGTTGTTGGGTGCTAATAGGTGTCTTTTAAAACTCTAATTTCCTCACATTAATTATCAACCCAGGAAAGTACTTTTATTCCAAGAGTGTACACAATATGTGCAAGCTATGAATCCAAAGAGTAATGCTTTTTAAAATGAACTATAAACCTTTGATACAAGAGTAAATGGATGCATTTATAAAACTCAACTTGCAACTATTAAAGGAAATACTACATCTAACCATCAAGAATTAATCTTCAACGGAAATCGTAAGCAAATCCCAAACAAGCAATTAAATTGACAATAGCATCAACTGAGAGCGTAGTAGCATTAACCAATCTCTTCTAGCTGATTCTATCTAAATCACACTCAATCTCAATTAAGTGATTCAAATGGAAATGATGTCAACCAAGATTTCAGTAGTAGTAACCAATCTCTTCTAGCTAATTCTATAATAACCGCACTCTTATCATGATCAACAAGATTCAATGCTTTAACTAATAATCAATTTAATCTACAGTAAGCATAAATGGAATCAAATGAAAAAGTTTTGAATCACATAAGGAAAGTAAACTAACTTCAATACAGGAAATCGACAAATAGCAAACAAGATAAACTCATAGAGAATGGAAAAACGTCAAACCAATCAAACTTGCATGAATTAGAAAGATATAACACAAAGGATAGCAAATTTATCCACCAGAGGTTGGGCCCTTAGCCACCAACGAATACTGGTGAGCTACTTCAGAGAATACGAATGAACAGTAATGTAAATTATGTATTAACCATTGAACTCAATCCTCATTAAAATACGGTCGTGTTCCTCAAAAGCACTAGTCTGTAAATTAAAATTACAATTTGAAATAAATAGAGATCGATCGATTCCCTTTCTATAGTTTCCACTTTTATAGTCAAAAAGGGTAAAAGATAAATGTGATCCCTGAGGATCCACAACTGAATGCTATCTTCTGACGTTCTTCTTGTTTAGCATTGATCCTCTTGATTCCCCCTCCGGCCTGTCCATAATCGACGTGCCTTATTCCTCCTTTGTTAGTTTACGTTTTTTTTCTCTAGGGAACAACATTTGTTCCTTTCGTCGTTTTTCTGCATAAAAAGGATTAAGAGTTAGTTATGGTGGATAAATCTTAATCAAGAGTAGCCCATTCATTTGTTATCACAATCCATCAATATGTTAGTGTATCAAGGTACGAAAGATATAAGAAAAGAGGAAAAAGGCACTGTAATTGAGAGTAAATACATGCCCATTGCATAACTCAACAGATGTGTACTTGGCTTCTTCTTCAAGTACATGTAGATCATGAGGCATGGTTGATTGACTCAGGTGCATCCTTTCACTTCACTCCCCATAGGGAGTTGTTCTGTGAGTACAAGAAATATGATCATGGTGATGTCTTCTTAGGTAATGACAGGAAGGCAAGAATTATCAGACATGGAAAAGTCAAGCTGAAGTTGCAAGGTGTAAGGATTAGAACACTTTGTGGTGTTCTGCATTCTTGCATTGGCCATACATATGATTTTTGTAAACAAGATGGATGATGCAAGTGTAAAAATAGTGTTTTAGAAAGATACCTGCAAGATGGTTCGAGGAGCACTGGTATTGATGGGGGGAGTTTAGATTAGAATTTTGTACAAGCTTCTAGGTAGCATTGTTATTGATGGGTGCAACAATTCTGTGGTTCCTGAGAGTGGAGTAGAAAATCTAATGATCTCTAAAGAAAATACCATGCTATGGCATCAAAGGCTTGGACATATTGGACAGAAGGGCCTTCAAATACTACATGGTAAAGGTATGGTAGAAGGTATGTCTAATTTCTCTCAGAATTTTTATTTCTATGAACATTGTGTATATGGGAAGCATAATCAAGTGACTCAGTTTCTCCTTGAGTGCTAAGAGGACGAAAAGGATGTTAGGTCTTTTGAATAGTGATGTGTATGGACCTATGTCGATTCCATCACTAGGTAAGTCTATGTAATATGTCTCATTTATAAATGAATTATCAAGGAATACATGGATATATTTCCTAAGGAACAAATTTTAAGCCTTTGATAAGTTCAAATAATTGAAGGCTCTAGTGGAAAATCAGACAAATAAGAAGATGAAGGTGTTGAGGACAAATAATGGTGGAGAGTATTGCAAGAATTGAATTGAAGAGTTTTGTAAGTGTGGTATAGCACGACAGAATACTACTCCATACACACCTCAGCAAAATGGAGTTGCAGAAATAATGAACAGGACCTTGACGGAAAAGGATAGAAGCATGCTCGGTGGCATTGAATTAGGGTAGGAATTCTGGGCAGAGGCAGTAGATACTGCATGTTACCTGGTTAATAGATCACCTTCATCAGCATTGGAGGATAAGACTCCACATGAGATATGGACTGGAAAGAAACCCTCTCTTTCACATCTAAGGGTATTTGATTGTGATGCATATGTACACATTTCAAAGGAGAAAATAATCAAGTTGGATAGTAAATATGAAAGGTGATTTTCTATTGGAAATAAGGATGGTTTAAAAGGTTATAAAGTTTGGAACCTAGAAACAAGGAAGGTTTTGTACATCCGAGATGTGGTGTTTAGAGAGGTGAAATATGTTATAAACAAGAAGTCCTACCAAAGGAACCTGAAAAGATAGAGTTTGAACTAAAAGAGGAAGAATCAGACTCTACAGCAAAATGAGAATCAGAAGAGGAATATCCACAAACTTTAGTTTTGAAAAGATCAGCTTGAGAGACGAGGTAGCCAAAAAGGTATAGTCTATCTGTTTTTTGTTCAAAATTTTCTTTATCTGTTATTGATGATGATCCCAGAACTGTGAGGGAGTCAATTGAGTCAGAGGATGGAAAACTCTAGAAAGAGGCCATGGTTGATGAAATGGAATCTTTGGACAAAAATGAGCCTTGGAATCTGGTGGAGTTGTCGGCTAGAAGTAAACCCATTGGTAGAAAATGGGTGTTTAAGAAGAAAATGAATGCAGAAGGCAAGGTGGAGAAATACAAAGCTCGGCTGGTAGCAAAAGATTATTCCTAGGTGCAAGGAATTGATTTCAGTGATATTTTTTCTCTTGTTGCCAAGTTAGCTTCTATTAGATTACTTTTATCTATTGTTGTTGCTTTTTATTTTGAGGTAGAACAGATGGATTTGAAGACGACATTTCTTCATGGGGATCTAGAAAAATGGATTTACATGAAGCAACCAGAAGGCTTTTCGGTGAAGGGTAAGAAAGAATTGGTATGCAAGTTTAAAAAGTCCTTGTATGGATTAAAACAGTCACTAAAGAGGTATCAGAAATTTGATACATATATACAGGAACTCGAATTCACAACCAGAAAAGAATATCACTATGTGTATTTTATATTAATTGGTGACTATGTTATTTATTTGTCTTGTATGTGGATGATATGTTGTTGATTAGAAATGACAAATAAATTATCCATGATTTGAAGACCGAATTTTCCTCCAAAATTGACATGAAGGATCTTGAAGCTGCAAACTCTATTTTGGGCATGGAAATTAAATGAGATTGGGAAAAGAGGAAGCTCTAGTTAAACCAGAGGGAGTATGTCTAGACAATGTTGCAGTGATTTAATATGTAGGATAGTAAACCGGTGAAGGTTCCTATTCCTATAGGTGTAAAGTTATATGTTGAAAAGTGTCCCAAGACACAAGAAGAAGAAGAGGATGTGTCTCGTAATCCATATGTGAGTGCAGTTGGTAGCCTGATGCATGCAATGGTATGTACTAGAACAGACATTGCACATGCAGTGGGAGTATTGAGCATGTTTATGCCAAAACTAGGGAAGGAGCATTGGACAGTAGTGAAGCGAGTTTTTAGGTGTTTGTGTGGCACTAGTGATTATGGTTTGTGCTACCAAGGAAGGCCAAGATTTGACATATTTTTGGACATTCATGGCTTTCTTGATGTAGATTGGGTTGGAGATCTAGATTAGAGATGATATACAAGTAGGTATGTGTTTAACCTATTTGGAGGAGTAGTCAGTTGGAGGAGAAAGAGGTAATTTGTAGTGGCACTTTCAATTACAAAGATAGACTACATGGCAATTGCTCATGCAAGCAAGGTAGAAGTTTGGTTGCAGATATTTTATTAAAGTATGGGGTCGGTACAACGAACTATAAGGATTATATGTGACATCCAAAGTGCAATTTGCTTGGCTAAGAACCTTGCTTATCATTCCAAGATAAAGCACATTGATGTTGACGGCTAAGAACCTTGCTTATCATTCAAAGACTTCAAGCGCTCAACTTTTCATCTAAACCTCCTTCTAGCACCAAAAATGTTTACGATGTTACACTCACCAACATTCAGGGGATCTCCCTAATATTAAGTCCAACCGAGACCTCAAACTATTTGGATTAGGAATCCCAACAGTGGGTGGTAGTGTAATTCCTTGACCACGGTAGCGCACAAAAGTAAGTATGATAACTTTTGGTGAGAGAAAGTGTGTGACCCTGCAGAGAGTCAAGTGCAATGCATGAAGTTTCTAACACACGGAGGGGAAAAGGAAGTGTGCCCCTTAGAATCATGTAATAGTATGTAGCTTGAAAGGAACACACAACCAGAATGACATCACAAGCTAAAATGCAGAATAGTCCATAAGTTAAAGTGGTGAGTTAATCCAACAACACGCATTCAACAATATTCGTACAATTTCATACAAAATAGTTCATAATAAAATGCGTAAGTCAAACAGAATACATTGCCAATGCAACCAAAGTATTCCAACTACATTAACAACATATGCATGAAAGTGTTTTGGATCTCATATTATTATTATAAGTGAAAGTTCCATCCATACATACACCACTGACAACCACTAGCCCCAATAGTGGAACATTAAAGTCAAGAACACCTGCTCCTCCAAAGAAGTATACTCACTCTATGCTATGGAGAATCCAAGGCCCTTCACAATACTCCCAAGCATTTTATAAGCCTAAGCCTAGCCAAAATATTTGCTCCAAAAAGCCAATTCTATGAGTTTTGAGATTCTATTTATAACAAAGGGTGGGGTGACCCTTGAAACTCCCCTTCGTGACTCTTTGACTACTATTCATGACTCTTCAACTTCCTTACAATAACTCATTACATAACATGATGAATTTTCACATTCCACTAATGAAACTTGGAATTTCACTTACAATATATTTACAAATAATATTACATTTCCACATGTACCCATGTAAGACAAAATAGGCTAGACACATCCTAACAAGACAAAACACTATGATTCCAAAGTTTGGGGAAAGACCAACTCGGCAACCTCCACTTGGTGCTTCTCGGCACATATTCATGCCAAGCTTGGTACTATGTGATGGTGTCCCCAAACTGTTTGATGGTGTCTTTCTGAAATCGGACTCTTGCCTCCATGGCATCTGACTAAGAGATGACCTCTAGTGCTCTCGGCATAAGGTCAATGTCTTCATTTTGTTTCTCATGTTCCAACTCCATGTTTGGCACTTAAATTAGTTTCCCAATCTATTAAGCAAGCTCCCAATCCTGCATTTGTTCACCCTCTTCCTTAGTTGTTGGTTGTTCTGGATCATCAACCTTTATGGGCATTGTTTGCTCCAACATTGCGCCTTGCATTTTTTCTTATTCTTGTTTTTTCTTCTCTTCTCTTTCTCTCCTCCTCAACTCTTGTTCTTCCTTCGACTTCTTCTCTATCTCATGCAGCTTCAGTTCTTCCTCCTATAACCTATGCTTTTCTCTCTTCCTCCACTTTGCTTTGTTCATCCTCTTTTCCCCCTTTTCTTCCACTTCTAGAGCTACCTTCTCCAAGATAGGATTTGCCTTCATATTGTATCTTTTCTCTTTCTCTGGGTTCTCAGCAACCTTCCTCTTTCCCTTGTCCTTCACTGGATTATTTCCTTTTGTTGTTTTTGTTATTTCTTCCAAAGTTGTTGTTGTCTATAGAGTAGCCTTCAAAGTTGTTGCTATATTGACCGGCTCATGGAGTTTGGAGGCATTGTAACAATACCTCCAAGGGTCCTCCTTTGTCTAATGACATGTCCCATGGATCCATTGAAAGTACATTGTTGCACAGTGTTCCTTGCATATATCGTGGGGATCATATAGATTAAAATCTCTAGTATCAAACTCGAATTTCACTATCTCCATAACCTCGACATATTCATCTTTCAAGCTCTTAATCTCGTATAATCTGATCTGGAAAGGAAGAGCGGGACATGGCACTTTCTTCTTCCTATGTAGTTCTACTAACAACCCTATAGAGAGGTGATATGAAACTTCTTGAATGATCAGCTTGTCAATGGAATACCTTGGTATAACATGCGGAGGCTTCTCTCCGTTGAACACTCTGATAAAGGTGCCACCTAGTGAGGCATATTAATATGCAATGTTTAATATTTCCTCCATTGCTTCTTAGGACATGCAAGCTAGATTCTGCTCAAAGATAAGCTTGTATAACATGATGATAAATTGGTCAGTTAGCCTTTCCATCACTCCTTGATACCTGCAGTCAAAAATAAACTTACAATAGATGTTGACATTAGTCTCTTTTGATGTCCATGTGCAGCCCATGCCAAGGAATTTCTGTTGGGCACATATTGCTTCCAGTAAGTATGTGGACATGTAAATCCTTGCTTTCTCATTCTTGGAAGTAAGTATGTGGACATGTAAAAGCAAAGCAACTTCAAGGCAAGATCACGCAGCAAGTCGGGCTCATGATGGGAGGGAATGCACAATTCTAGCTGACAAAGGTCACTAGATGACTATGGGAAATGTGCACTACGTAGTCCCAGAAGTCGGTCGGGAAGCTTTATGACTGGAACTGTGCAATGCACAGTTCAGTCTGGGCCAGGGCAGGGAGAGACTGCGCATTTCACAATATTAGCGGCCAAGCTGGCAGATTGGATCCTGGAACTGCGCAGTGGGAGCCAACCCACAACAAGCTCCACAATTCAAAAATCCAAGGCAGAGGCCTTGAGCTCCCAGACTGTGCAGTGCATGCAGTGAAGTGTGAGATCTAGGCAAGGGGACCCAGATATGGCCATGGGGAGTGTGAAAAAAAAAATCTGAAGGATGATGTGATGTTGAGTACACATTTGACTAAGTTTTGATGCATGCATGTGAAACAAGTGCGGGAATGAATTAAACTAAGGGAAAATGAAGCATGTGAAGAGAGGTTCCGTAACGGCGATCGTTGGTGCAAAAACAGGAAAACACATACAACACTTGGGAAAGGCAATATAAAACTTGAAACAACACTTATACAAGCTAAAACAAGTTAAAACTCCATCATTCTTCAAAGAAACAAGTGAAACAACATTCACACAAGATAAACAACAAAAAGCAATAGAAAAAGTGGCAGAAGATGAAAAATGAAAAACTCACCCAAAAAAGCAACAACGATCACATTGAAGGCTCCTTGATCTCCTCGGTAATGCTAGATCTCTAAGGTCGAGTGTGCAAATGAGCTCTAGCAAAGTCGATTAAAAATATTTGGTCAAGTTAGGGTTTATGACGTGCATGCCTAAAATCAAGGAAAAAGAGGCACTTGGTGACAATTTCTAAAAATAACTCAAGTGCCTCCTCTAGGTTACTAAAAATAGATACCTATATTTTAGGGATGATTTTTTTATTTTTTCTTTTTCAAGAAAAATGCCATGCATTGCCCAAAAATATTATGCAGTTCTGGAAAGGACAAGGAAACTCTCCAGCTCATCCACTGCACAGTTTCTTAACATAGTGGGGTTTACACAATTTCTGGGCTCAGTGGCTTTGACCTAACTCTTAATTCTGCACAATTTCCCAACTCAAGGTTGGATTCCATTCAATACTACACATTTTCTGAAATCAAGGCTCACTAGCAGTCAAGCCTGCACAATTCCCAATTCCCAATAGCAAGGCCAGTTGCCCTCAAGAATTATGCAGTTCTCTAAAGCAAGCCCAGAATTGTCAAGGGACCAAGTCGAGAGATCGGCTTGTGGGTTATAAAATAAAATAAGTTAGAAAACACAAGCC
This sequence comes from Pinus taeda, assembly GCA_000404065.3. Taxonomy (NCBI): domain Eukaryota; kingdom Viridiplantae; phylum Streptophyta; class Pinopsida; order Pinales; family Pinaceae; genus Pinus; species Pinus taeda. The sequence continues at coordinate 47,749 of APFE030294443.1, read as the reverse complement.
AAGATGAAAACAGTAACGCCTAGTCGAAGCACAAGTACCTAGATCATTGCAATATGAGTTGTTTTGGTTTAGAAGGGAGGCTCCAAAATCGAAACACTGGCAGAATTTTGGAGGGTGGTTGTAGCCGCTACAACATTGGCGACACACTGGTAGAACTCCATCTCTTTGTATAGACCTTATCTCATGTAAAATGAGTCTAACTCTTCCAGAAGTATTGTTCAGTTCTTTGATTATCATAGCTTCTTCACTTAGCTTGAGTTAAAGATGTAGTCCCTACCATTCTCTTTATTGGCAGCACACATACCAAGCCAAGTCAAACTGAGTTGTTTCAATTGGGAATGAGGGGTATATAGATGCACAAGTAAAATAGATTGTCAAAGTTTTAGTTTCATCTCTGGTGTTTCTCCACTGCTATTAGGCCTAGACAGTACCCCGATGGAGTCACTTCAAGAACACAAGCATTGCCCTGCTGCCACCAATTCCTATACAGTACCCCGGTGAAGTTACTTGCTTCACCTCTGTGCGTAGGAATCATTTCTCTTCTTTCACCCTTTATTTTGTTTTTTTTTTTCAAATAATTATGCATAGGAACTTATTTATTTCATGAGGCGGAAGAGGGATCCTAACTTATTGAGAGTAGAAGAGGTTGTCCCTTCAGAGAAGGATATTTATATATACCTCTAACATACTTATTAAGGTTTTCCCTCTCTCCTTACTCTACTTTACTGAGGTTACAAAGGTTAACTAAAAATAGAAAACCAATTAGAGTAGGCGGTACTAGTTAATAATGCAAGCATTGTGATTTCACCATGAATTTCTTCAAAAGGAATGTATTTTCCATCAAGTTATCATTGACTAGAAGAAAGGAAAGATTCTCACAAAGAGAGGGAATATACAGATAACCAAGTGTTGATAGTTGTACAAGTTCCTCTTGCATTTCACCTTGCTTGTCTAAGATTCCAAACACGGTTTCATGCAAAAGCTAACCTAACCTAACCTAAGCAGAGCATAGGCCAACTTGCGTAAAGTGATATTTCCATTGTATCCATCTGTGCATTGGTTGGCCCATGTAAACGAGAGCATGGTCAAGACAAAAGATATACAAGCAACCCAATCACCAAGAAATATGAAAAAATGTAAACCAATATGTTTGAAGCTTGAACGCATCCACATAAAAGAAAAAGGAAAAAGCACATGAAAGGCACTCTGAGGATGTATCATGGAATCATGTCACATTTTGCATGGAAGACAAGCATGTACACACATTCGAACTTGAAAAATGAGAAAACATAAAGAAAGAAGAAAACTTTGTTTTGCAACAGTCCTTACTACATACGACTCCTCTAATGCTTGAGCAATAGGATCATGTGATTCTGGTGGAGGATGCAAAAATGGCAAGATAGATTGATTTTCAATGTGAACAACAAAGTGATGAGGAGCCTAGAAAGATTCAACATATTTCTGATCTTAAGTGGAACTAACCTCAAGGCTATGAGAACTTGACATAACCATCAGCTTGGGCTGAAGTTCCTCGACCGCTTAAGGAGTTTCCAATTCATCTGAAGATGGATCATTAAAGACCGATGGCTTAAAAAGATCAACAGTGGACAAATCAGGATTGAATGAATGAGTGAAAACATCATGACAAACATGATCATAAAGTTCAAGATGATGGATACTGACATCCTCATGATCAGATGAATCGTACAGATGAGATGATGAAAAACAAGAAATTTCACCCTCTATGTTTCCGAAAAGTTAAGATGGGAGATTGGGAAGATCAACGAAGATAGGTTTGTCCTCTCCGCCATCCCATGAAAAACTGGCATTCCATGTATTATGTGAATGATCGGAAATAGAAACATCCAGAAATGAATTTTCATAAAATGGGAGAGAAATGGCAGAATCGTGGAAGATGTCAAGATAAAGTGAACGAGGTGTGGACAGAAGGAGGTCATCCTTCACCACATATTCTTGTTTAGGTTCCCACACATAATCATCAAAAATGATATCGCAGGTTGTTTGTTCAACACCAACTTTGTCCATAACTTGATCCTCGTGAACATCACATGTGATATCTCATACGGATGAACACAACACATCAAAATCTGGAGGATCAAAGGGACCAAAGGATGAAGGATGAGGAGAGAAGACCACATGAAAAACATCGGAGTTACAGTCCATATCTGCGCAGAAATCCTGAGCAGGTGGGATAGGAGGAGATGGTGATCGATTAACATATGGATTCCTAACATCTCCCACCTCAACCTGTGGAGCTAGAGTTGTTTGATGGGAAGGGGATGGAGGGTCACTTGGGACAAAAACCTTGTCCATCTCAGATTTAGAAGCTCTGACACTGAGGTATGTTGGGAGTGATTGGAAAGATTCTAACTCTTGTGGATTCTTAGAAACGTGAACAAGATATTGAATTATTTCATCCAATAATTCCAGTCAACTTAATATTCAGGAGATTCATAACAATAGTGAAGGAAACAATCGTGAAAGTCTTCAAGAGATTCGTCGGGTGATTTTCTCAATTTTAATATTTTTTGTTAAGGACTTTACGGTCATAAAGAATGAAAGCACAACATAATTATCTAAAAAAATGATCAAAATATTGTATAGAGGTTGCAGACGATGTGTGACACCATTTGTTTGTGCACCCTTCGAATGTGAAGGTGAACAACCCATAGGAAATATCATCAGATGGTACATCATGCATGTTATAGAAGCCATCAAAAGCAATTATTTGCTTGAACAAGTCTAGTCCATCCTCGCCATTGAACTTATATTTGGACAATTCATCTAAAATGCTCATTGGTGCTTCAAAATCAACAATGTGAGAAAAACATGTGAGGGTTTTGATTTGGACCCCAAGTCATGAAATATGTGCATAAATTCAAAACAGACTTCAAGGGCTGAACTTGTCATTTGGCCCGCCTTCTAGCGCTAGAAAGGTTGATGGTGCTGGACCCACCAACATTTAGGGGATCTCGCCAATATGAAGTCCCAAATAGACCTCAAACCATTTGGATTAGGAGTCCCAATAGTGGGTGATAGTGTAATGCCTTGATTGTGGTAGCGCGCAAAGGTAAGTATGATAAATTTGGGTGAGAGAAAGTGTGTGACCATGTGGAGAGTCAAGTGTGATGCATGAAGGTTCTAGCACACAGAGGGGAAAAGCAAGTGTGCCCCTTAGAATCTTGTAATAGTACGTAGCTTGAAAGGAACACATGAGCAAAATGACATCACAAGCTAAAATGAATAATAGTCCACAAGTTAAAGTCATGAGTTAATCCAACAACACACATTCAACAAGATTCGTACACTTGCATACAAAGTAGTTCATAAGAAAATGTGTAATTTAAACAACATACATTTCCAACGCAACCAGAATAGTCCAACTACATTAACAGCATATGCATGAAAGTGTGTTGGCTCTCATATTATTATTATAAGTGAAATTTCCATCCATACATACACCATTGACGACCACTAGCCCCAATAGTGGAACATTATAGTGAATAACACCTGCTCCTCCAAAGAATTATACTAGTTATACGCTATGGAGAAGCAAAGGCCCTTTACAATACTCTCAACCCTTTTCTAAGCCTAAGCCTAGCCAGAAGCTTGGCTCCAAAAAGCTAGTTCTATGAGTTATGAGGTTCTATTTATAACAAAGGGTGGGGTGACCCTTGACATACCCCTTTGTGACTTTTTGACTACCCTCATGACTCTTCAACTTCCTTACAAGTAACTCATTACATAACATGATGAATTTTCACATTCCACTAATGACACATGAAATTTCACTTACAACATATTTACAAATAATATTGCACTTCCACATGTACCCATGTAACACAAAATAGGCTAGAGACAACCTAACAAGACAAAACACTATGATTCCAAATTTTGGGGAAAGACCAACTAAGAAGCCTCCACTTGGTTCTTCTCAGTAACATATTGATACCGAGCTTGGTATTATGTGATGGTGTCCCCAAACTGTTTGATGGTGTCTTTCTGAAAGTGAGCTCTTGCCTCCATGGCATCCGGGTATATGGTCTTGGAACCTGTATCCAACTCATGTTGAAGCATGTGCAACATGGTGTTAATATGGACAAGACCATTGATGTACTTATGCATGTGGTGTGCCTCCATCTCCAAGTCTTCCCTGGTGGCCTCTTATCCTATTTTCTCCATGTACTCATCGACTCTAGCAAGACTTGGTTCTTGGATTTAACATCAGTGAGGAAAGCGATTGATGGTATCATGTGCTTTCTCACCATGACATCCAAACTATTCTACAACCGCACATATGAGATATGTATGCTACTAATGAATGGGGCGAGCTGCTCATAGTTCATGCACATGGACAATTGCTTTATGCATGATGACAAATTCGTCATAGATCTTCCTCACGGTACCCTCAAGTGTTGATACTTCAGCAAGTATCATTGTCCTCATTTCCCCCAATGCGGAAACTGCATTATGCATTGATGCTTAGAGTTATTATACCTCTCTCTTGGAAGCCCACAAGTTCTTTTCTGGATGTTCATTCTCAACCATTAGGTAATTAACATTTGAGTTTGTTGCTCCTGCATAGGCCAAGCTAGCTTCGGCAAGGGAAGGTTGATGCTTCTTGGTGTCAAACACAATCACCCTTTCCTTGATGAATGTGGGTGATGCATGATCATCCAGAGAGTGATTCCTCCATGCCAGTACAATATTCTTCTGCAACTCGTCAAATGATAATTTATACACATCCATAACCAGATCATCATCAAGGAGAAAAGTATTTCCTTACTCTCTCAAGACTGGTTCTAACACTGGAAGTGGTGGAGAAAAAGAGATGACCTTTGTTGCTCTCATCATAAGGTAATTTTCTTCATTTTGTGGCTCATGTTCCAACTCCATGCTGTCATTTCATGCAGTTGCTCAATTTGCTAAGCAAGGTCTCGATCCTGCATTTGTTCACCCTCTCCCTTAGTTGCTGGTTTTTCTAGCTCATCAAGATGTATGGGTGTAGTTTTCTCCATCATTGCACCTTGCCTTTTTTCTTCTACATGTTTCTTCTTCTCTTCTCTTTCTGTCCTCCCCAACTCCTATGCTTCCTTCAGCTTCTTCTCCATCTCCTACAGCTTCAGTTCTGCTCCCTACAGCCTCTACTTTTCTCTCTTCCTTTGCTATGTTGTCTTCACCCATTGTTGCTTCTTTGCTTTCGCTACCAAATGTTCCTTCTCCAAGATAGGACTTTCCTTCATCCTTTAGCTTTGTTCTTCCTCCGGGTTCTCAGCAACCTTCCTCTTTACCTTGTCCTTCGCTAGATTGTTTCCTTCAGCTCTTGTTGTTGTTTCTTCCAAAGTTGTTGTTGTGTGTAGAGAATCCTTCCAATCTATTTCTATACTGGTTGGCTCATGGATTTTGGAGGCCTCGTAATAGTACCTCCAATGGTCCTCCTTTGGCCAATGACATGCCCCATGGATCCATCAAAAGTACACTCTCGCATAGTGGTCCCTAAAAATACCGTGGGGATCATACAGATTAAAGTTTCTGGTGTTGAACTCAAATTTCATTCTCTCCTTAGCCTCAGCATCTACATCTTTCAAGCTCTTAATCTTGTATAATTTGATCCACAAAGGAAGATTCGGACATGGCACTTTCTTTTTCATATCTAGTCCTACTGACAACCCTGTAGAGAGGTGATATGAAACTTCTTGCATGATCAAATTGTTAGTGGCATACCTTGGTAGAACATGTGGAGGCTTCTCTCTGCCAAACACTCTGATGAAGGTGCCACTTGGTGCGACATACCAATCTACAATGTTTACTATTTCCTCCATTTCTTCTCAGGACATGCATGGTGGATCCTACTCAAAGATAAGCTTGTACAACAGGATGATAAAATGGTCAATTAGCCTTGCCATCACTCCTCGATAGCTGCAAGCGGAAATCAATGTGTAATAGATGTTGATGGAAGTCTCTTTTGGTTTCCATGCCCAGCCCATGCCATGTAACTACTGCTGGGGAAAATTGCATCCAGTAAGTATACGAACATGTAAAACCTTGCATTCTCATTCTTGGGTAGATTCTGAGCCTTAGCCACATGGGTCTTCAACTGATGAGCCGAAAAATACGACCAGTTGAAAGGCCCCCCATCATTCACCAACTTGTCTAGTAAGACCACCCACCCTTCAGTAAAGGTTTATGTTTTCTCTTGACCATATATTCTGCAGGAAAATATGATCAAGAACTGATAATCCTTCTTGAGGGACTTTGTTTTGTAAACATGGGTAGGTGTTTCTCTAAACTTCAACAGCTCTTTCACCCAGCGCTTGAAAATATCTATAATTTTCACATAGCTATGGGTGGCATAAAAGATTGATTCCATGCGCTTCACCGACTCAGGTAAATGATACATCTGTTGAAAGTTCTCTGCCCTAAGGGTGGCAAGCTCTCTCCAGTTGGCACTACTCAATGTCTTAGTTTGTTCATTTGTGTATGAGACAACCCAGTTGGTCATGTCCACACATGGGAAGGCGGGGTACCTACATGCAAACTTGCATAAGCTTGACCATTGGATACTAAGGTAAACCTTTTGGTCTTCTAAGTCTTCCTTGAATTTCCCAGTGAAAGTAGCTTTGGTTTGTTGCCATTTCGGTGTTGTACCCTTCTCAATGAACAACTGAGTATCTGCATAAACTAGCAAATCCACTGATGTTTTCCCAACTGATTCCTCAGTACTTCTCTTTGCGGTTTCCTTTGATGCAACTCTCTTGGATTCCATGTTAACTATAACTTCTAGAGAGATGCTCAAAAATTGTTGTACCTGTGGGACAGAGAGGACATTGATGGCAAGCAAATGTCAGCTTAAAAACCAAATAAACTTCAAGACAAGATCAAGCAGTAATTCGGGCCCATCATGGTAAGGAATGCATAATTTTGGCTGACAAAGTTCATTGGATGACTATCCAAATTGTGCATGACATACTCCCAGCACTCAGTCGAGAAGCTTGATGATTAGAACTGTGCAATGCACAGTTTAGTCTGGGCCAAGACCAGGAGAGATTGTGCATTACACAATCTCAGTGGCCAAGTTGGGAGAATGGCTCCTGGTACTGCGCCGCAGTTGGAGCCATCCCAGGACAAGCTCTGTACAATTCCAAAATCCAAGGCAGAGGTCTTGAGCTCCCAGATTGCATAGTGCATGCAGTGAAGTGTGAGGTCTAGGCAAGGGGACCTGGATCTTCCCGTGGGGAGTGTGAAAAACAAATATGTCTAAAGGATGATTTACTGCTAAGTGAAAATCTAACTATGTTTTGATGTATGCATGTAAAATAAGTGCAGGAATCAATTAAACTTAATGGAAATGAAGCATGTGAAGAAAGTTGCCACAACAGTGATCGTTGGTGCAAAAATGTGAAAACATGTTCGACACTTGGGAAAGGAAATCTAAAACTTGAAACAACACTTATAAAAGCTAAAACAAGTTAAACTTCCAGTATTCATTCAACGAAACAAGTGAAATAGCATTCGTACAAGCTAAACAACAAAAAGCGATAAAAAAAGTGGCAAAAGACAAGAAAAGAAAAACTCACCTGGAAAAGAAACAACGATTGTACCAAAGGATCCTTGATCTCCTCAGGAATGCTAGAGCTCCAAGATTGAGTATGAAAATGAGCTCTAGAAGCATCGATTAAATATATTTGTTCAAGTTAAGGTTTATGACTGCATTCTTAAAATCAAGGAAAAAGCGACACTTGGCAGAAATTTCTAAAAATAACTCAAATGTCTCCTCCAGTTACTAAATATAGATCCCTATTTTTAGGGATGCTTTTTTGTTTTTTTTTATTTTTTACTTTTTCAAGAAAAATTGCCATGAACCACCCAAACCCCCTAGCCAGAGGGATCGGCCATGTCGAACCCCCGTTGGGTGGGACAAGTCCCCCCCACACCTCCCCCCTGCGTGGAGGGGTGTACAATCTTCTTGGGGTATACATCCGACTGAAACCTTTGAATACAGAAGATAATCAGGCTCCACACCCAACAATCTCCCACTTGGAGACTGATTATAGCAACTCCACTACTGCTTCATTTGCTAGACAATGACTCCACTTTGGACCTGGTTGTTTCTCATCTTCTTCATCATACTTGAAGACCAATTGAAACTGAGAAGATTCCCAGTTTCTCCCTGGTTACAACTTTTGTTAACATATCTGTAGGATTCTAGCTAGTGTGTATCTTTTCCAGCTTCAACTGTCCATCTTCCAACACTAACCGTATGAAATGGTACTTGAGTTGTATATGCTTAGTCTTGGAATGAAATGCAGAGTTCTTTGCAAGATGTATGGCGCTCTGACTGTCACTGTATAACCTACCCAACTCCTACTTCTTACCCAATTCATCCAAAAACCTTTGTAACCAAATCATTTCTTTACTAGCCTCTGTAGCAGCAACATACTTTGCTTCTGTTGTTGACAGTGCAACAACACTTTGTAGTTTTGAGACCCAACTAACACATGTTCCACCTACAGTAAACACATACCCTGTTGTGCTCCTCTTGTTATCTCTATCACCCGCCATATCTGCATCAAAATATCCCTGTAGAGCAATGTTTGAACCACCAAAGCATAATGCTTGGTTTTTTGTACCTCTCAACTACCTAAGAATCCACTTCACTGCCATCCAATGTTCTTTTCCTGGATTTTTCATGTACCTGCTTACAACTCCCACTCCATGTGCAATATTAGGCCTTGTGCAGACCATTGCATACATTAAGCTTCCAATTGCTGATGCATATGGGACTTTAGACATATGAGCCATTTCTTCCTGAGTCTTGGGACACTCCTCCTTACTTAATTTGAAATGGCTAGCCAAAGGTATACTAACTGGTTTTGCATTCTGCATATTAAACATTTTCAACACCTTTTCTATGTACTCACTTTGAAACAATGTTAATTTGTGATTCTTCATGTCTCTAGTTATTCTCATACCAAAGATTTGTTTTGCAGCACCCAAATCCTTCATTGCAAATGAGTTCGCCAATTTCTTTTGAGCACGTTTATTTCCTACATGTTAGAACCTGCAACAAGCATTTCATATACATACAATAACAATATAATATAGCTGCCATATTTTTGCCTTTAGAGATAAACACAATGATCAGAGTGACATCTAGTATAACCTTGTTCAGACATAAACCTGTCAAATTTTAGATACCACTGGCTTGGATCCTATTTTAAGGCATACATGCTATTCTTCAACCTACACACTAGTTTCTCCTTCCCTTTTACCTCATATCCTTGTGGTTGCTGCATATATATCTCTTCCTCCAAATCCCCATGGACAAAGATTGTCTTTACATCTAACTGCTCAAGATGTAAATCTTTAGCTACTACTAGAATTAAAATAGTTCTTATTGAAGTCATTTTAGCAACAGGAGAAAATATCTCATCAAAGTCTATACCTTTTTTTTTGTGCAAACCATTTCACCACAAGTCTAGCATTATACCTTTTTCTACCTCCATCTTCTTCCTTCAACTTGTAAAACCATTTATTCTGCAATGTTGTTTTACATGTAGGCAACCTGACTAAGTCCCAAGTCTGGTTATGTGCAAAGGAGTCCATCTCTTTTTTCATGGCTTGCTCCCACTTCTTCCTGGTTTCTACCTACACTGCTTCTTCATAACATTCTGGTTCACCAGAATCAGTCAACAATACATAATATAATGAAGGAGAGTATCATTCAGGGGGTCTACTTATCCAGGTAGATCTTCTAACACCACTTTCAAGTGTTTGAGGTGCTTGTTGCTATTGTGGTTGTCGTTTTGGCCATTGATCATTATGATTTTCAGGCACCATCACTTTTTCTGTGATCTCATCAAGCACTGTGTATTCCCTGATTTCTTTTTCTTATTTCTTTTCCTACAACTAATCCTTATAAAAAAAACTTTTCATTGAATATGACATCTCTTCTCCTAATTATTTTGTGTTTTTCATAATCATAAAAGCGATAACCAAAATGATTAACACCATATGCAATAAAGGTACATTTCTTTGATTTTGCCTCAAGCTTTGTTCTATTTTCTTTATTAATGTGTACAAAGGCTTTGCAACCAAAAGTCTTTAAAAAAGAGTAGTTTACCTTTTTACCTATCCATTCTTCCTCTGGAATACCACCATCCAAGGAACTTGAAGGCCCTCTATTTATTAGATAAACAATAGTATCTACATCATCTGCTCAAAATTGTAAAGGTAATCCTACATACAATCTCATGCACCTTGCACGCTCCATGATTGTCTTGTTCATCCTTTCTAATACACCATTTTCTTGTGGTGTTCCTGGAACTGTCTTTTCTCTGTGAATTCCATTCTCTGAATAGTACCTATCAAAATTTTTGTTGCAATATTCACCTCCATTGTCTGATCTGAGACACTTCAACCTTTTTCCTGTCTCATTTTCAACCAAAGCTTTCCATTTCTTGAAAGTACCAAATACATTAGATTTATTTTGAATACAATAAATCCAAGTTTTTCTAGTTGCATCATCACTAAAATTAACATAATAACGAGAGCCGCCAAGACATGAAACCTGAGCAGGTCCCCATACCTGTATGCACATGCTTTAATTTTTCGCTCTTCTTTTCTTTCCCAACTCTGAGGAATTTGACTCTCTTCTGTTTTCCATAAACGCAATTCTCACAGAATTTTAAATCAATGCTTCAAACCTAGCAACAAATTTCTTGAGTGAAGAATCTACATCCCCTTCTCACTCATGTGCTCAAGCCTATGATGCCACAATGCCATATCTTTTCCTGTAGAATTTAAAGCATTAACAGAATTATAAATACCATTGCATAAATACAATGTACCAACCTTTTCTCCTTTTTCTATTACTAGGGATCCTTTAGTGAAGTTCCAGGTTTTATATGTGAAAGTAGTTACACAACCCTCATCTCCCAACTGCCTTGTTGAAATTAGATTTTTCTTCAGATCTAGAACATGCCTTACCTCATTCAATAGCCATTTATTTCCATTCTGTTGTTTTATGAAAAATGTACCCATTCCAATGTTTTTATAGGGTTTATCATCACCTAATCAAACCTGTCCAAAATCTCCTTGAACATAATCATGGAAATTTTTCTTATCTGGTGTGTCATGGAATGAGGCCCCTGAATCTAGCACCTAGGCATCAATAATATTTTCTAAAGAAAGAATCAAAGAATCTTGCAACACATCACCTATTACATTCGTTTCATGATTATTTTCTTGTTGTGCGTCTCCTTCTTTTCCCTTCAGAGGCTTGCAGTCTTTCTTCAGGTGTCCTTTCTTCCCACATTTCTAGCACACTATCCTCGACCTAGACTTGGATCTCCCTTTTCTTGACTTATTGTGATATCCATGGCTCTTTCCTCTTTCCATTTTTCTTCCTCTAGTCTTTGCAATCAAATCATTACTTGATGTCTCACCAGAGCTTTTCCGTCGCATTTCCTCGCTAAGGATTGCACTGAAAACATCATCAAACTTTAAAGTACTAGATCTAGAGACATAGTTACTAATGGCCATCACTAAACCATTCCAACTTTCTGGCAATGAGCACAAAAATAACATAGCCCTAACTTCATCATCAAAAGTTACTGCTACAAAACTTAACTGACTAGTAACTGTATTAAATTCATTTAAATGATCAGCAACAGATCCACCTTCTGACATTTTCATATTAAATAAACACTTCATAAGAAATGCCTTATTTGAGACTGAGGTTTTTTCATATATTTTGGCCAACGTTGACATTAAACCATCTGTTTTTGTTTCCTTTGAAATATTAAACGCTACCGACACCGCTAGTCACAGTCGTATTGTTCCAAGTGCCTTTTTGTGGAGAGTATCCCATTTTGTGTTTGTCATACTTGTCGGGTTCTTTGCCTTTCTGCTCAATGGTTGGTATAGATCTCTCTGATACAGATAATATTCCATCTGCATCTTTCACAGCTGGTAGTTTTGGTCGTTAAATTTTTCGACCCTAAACCTACCATCTTACACCATTGCTCCCACTTGAACCAAGAACCTTTCTCTCCTGCGAGTTTATCAACCAAATAGACCTTCGGCTGTAATATCAGTTGTTAGAAAATTTATATTACAGAGCAATGGAAAACATAAAATATTGCAGAAATATAAACACAGAAAACACATAAAACAAGAGAGACATAGATATATGTGGTTCACCCAGTTTGGGCTACGTCAACGGAGAAACAACCAGTCCTTCCCTTTATTTTATCCAACAAACTGAAGAGATACAACCTACAATGGATCCGCTGTAATTCGCTCTTTGCTCTCTATCTCCTCTTTCTTCCTCATTCAGAATAAATATATTCATAGATGCAATATAATTCCCTCATATATAGCGAGGGGTTACCTTCTAGGGAAAAAAAACCCTAAATTAAACATAACTTCTACCGTTAGATCTCCACTTAATGAATGGTCAAGATTGACTGTGGAATCACAACATTTTACAACACAATTTTACCACGCCCCCCCCCCCCC